>PVJN01009150.1:0-61881 GCA_004026805.1 Lasiurus borealis | reverse complement strand
CCATCTACCCATCCTTAATTATTTTGAAGCAAATCCAGACATCCTATCATTTCGTCTATGAATATTTTAGTATATATTACTAAAAGATGAAGACTTTATAAAATCTTAAATATTTCTGTTAGCACACCTAGTAATTTCTTTTTGATAAAAATTGATTTCAGAGAAAGAGAGAGAGAGAGAGAGAGAGAGAGAGAGAGAGTTAGAGAGACAAGATGGAGGGGGGAGAGAAAAAGAGAGAAAGAAAAAAAAATTTTGCTTTTCTACTTATTCATGCATGCATTCATTCATTAGTTGATTCTTGCATGTGCCCTGATTGGGGATCTAACCTGCATCGTTGACATATCAGGATGATGCTCTAACCAACTGAGTTTCCCAGCCAGGGGCCCTAAACATTTTTTTAATATCATTCAACAATTGACCACTATTCAAATTTTCCTGAGTGTCTCCAAATCTTTTAACATTTTATTTTAATCAGGTTCCATTGTAATTTTATGTAAGTCTCTTAAGTTCTTAAGGTTTTTTTTACATCTCTAGGTTCTCCTATTTCTACCTCTTTTTTCTTTATTGAAGAAACTGGGTTTTTAGTTCTCTTTAATTTCACATAATAAGGAGTTTGCTGACTGCATCCTCATAATATTGTTAATATCTTCCTCATTCCTCTGCATTTCCTGTAAATTTTTCTTGTTTACGGAGATTTGTTCAGGACTCAGATTCAGGTTTTTGGCGATTATACTTCATAGATAATTTTGTGAATGAGCGTCTTTCAGGAGGTACAAAATATTTAGTTGTCTCTTCGTGTTGGTTCATTGAGTTTTTAAATGTGTTAAATATTTTAGAGGGTTCAGGTCCCTTCATATTTACTTGGGCCCAAGGTGGTAGGTGAGAAAGTGGGCAAGAGTTTGTGATGTGCTCACCAAGCTCTTTCGTGGTTGAGGTCTGATGGGGGTGGGGGTTTTATGTTCTGACTGAAATATTTGCTTCTGTTGGTTCCTCCCCTCTTCGCCGGAAGATGAATCAGTGTGAATCTGGTGTAGAACTCGGCAGTGGCTTGTTTCTCTTGGTCATAAAAGAACTGTTAAGAGACGTTATATAAGGAGAGGTTTGGATTCTTTGCAAGTTTTGTTTGTTTGTATTTAGGGATGTTTATTGGTTTGGCTAAACGAGCTGCTTTTGCTGATATTCTCCAGGCGTATGTTTTCATTTAATTTGTAAGGTGATTCTTTTCTTCTTTCAGGATCTCATTTTGCCCAACGGTGGAACTCCAGCGGGCACTTCGAGTCCAGCTTCCTCATCTTCCCTTCTCAACCGACTTCAGCTTGATGATGACATCGACGGTGAGACCAGAGATCTCTTTGTCACCGTTGATGATCCCAAGAAGCATGTCTGTACAATGGAGACCTATATCACGTATAGGATCACCACCAAAGTAGGTCCCTTTATTATCTTGTGCCCATGTTGATTGGTCTTGGAGAATGAGAGTCCTCCTCCTCCTCCTCTCTCTGTTTGTATAGTTCTGTTCCCCTTATATGATTGTGGGTATGGCTTTCTGAGAGAGTAGATATATTTAGAATAAAAGGATTATATGTAAGTGTTTTTAATCATAAAATGAAGGAGAAATTATGGCTACAATCTTTCAAAGAAAAATTTAATCCTTATGTAGTGGATTCTTCAACAACATGGGTTTGAATGGTGTGGGTCCACTTATACATGGATTTTTTTTATTTTTATTAAATGCTGTATAGGTATTTTCTCTTACAATTTTTGTAATAAAGTTCTCTTTTTTCTAGCTTTCTTGTAAGAACACAACATATACTACATATCACATACAAAATATGTGTTAATTGACTGTTCACATTATTGGTGAACAGTAGGCTATTAGTAGTTAAGTTTTTTTGAGAGTCAAAAGTTATATGGATGTGTGTGCGGGTATCAGCACCCCTACCCCTGTGATTTTCAAGGATCAACTCCACTTTCACTTCTTTTCTATCATGATACTATTTAACGTATTATTATCACATTGCCTTTGAAACTTATAAATCACTGTGTTAACCTAGATCTCCGTGAAGATGTCATGATTATAATTTGGTATAATTAGACTTGATGGTAGGGGAAGAAGGAATAAGAAAAGAATGGAAACTAATAGTTATGGACTTTCTGCTCTGTGCCACTGTGCTATTACTGCCTTGTCCTCTCACACCTGGTTCACATTTGAACATTTGTCATATACACATGTACTCACGCTGTGTTCCCCCATTGCCATTGTCACTGGGTACCTACTGCTTCCCAGGCACTATGGGATAGGTGCTTGGATGTGTATTATCTCCTCAGAAGTCCTAGGTTGATATACTGTATTCCCACGAATTATTTCCAGTTACTTATTTTTTTCCCCTAGGGTCAGCTTGTTTTTTAACCTGCAGTCAGTGAAATGCAAAACCTGTTTTTCTTGAATTTGTGCTCTGAACAGCTGGATGACAAGGTGACCGCCTTGTTGCACAGAGATGCTGGCCTTCCTGGATGTTTTCCCACTTCCTGTTACTTCTCGGCCCTGCTGTTCACCTCCCACGTGCTAATCCTGCAGGGCCTTGTTTCACAGGCTACCCCACGAGCTCTCTCTTGTGCCTCTGCTCTTTACTTCCTTGCTCGCCCTTTCTCATTTGTGGTCTTATTTCCATTCCTTTTCCTGGGGCTCTTTGATTTCCAATAAGGCAGATAATGTCTCAGTATAAACTTTTCCGAGTTCCAATCCCCTATTTTCATTTGGCTGCAGTGTTAACACCTCCAGGTAAACTTGTTGCAATATTAAGTTTTACTTATTACTGTCAATTCCACTTCTGATCTCAGACCAGAGTCTTTTTCTCTTCCTGTTCCAAATAGCGATACCAGGTTTAATGTCTTGGTGATGCATTTGGAGCCTTCTTTCTGGATGTTGTGTTAAAGGATTCATAGAGAAGTGCAAGGATGAGAGAGAGAGAGAGGACAAACAGGAAACACAGGGTTTCAAACACCTGATCTTATCCCAGGGCCCCTACTTCTACTGAGGGTCTCAAGCAAAGTTAATGGTCAGCGGACAAGGTCGTACATGTACTTACTCTATCACTTTGAGCTTTGATTCCCAGTCCTACTTCAGATTCTTGATGAGCAAAGCTGGACAAAATACAGAGCTGCTTTTGTCTGCGCTAAAATGAGCCTAAGGATTCCATTGGTTAGAGTATCGTCCCAATATGGCAAAGTTGCAGGTTTGATCCCTGGTTAGGGCACATACACGAATCAAACAATGAGTTTGACTAAAAAGTGGAACAACAGGAGAAACCAAGATGGCAGCATAAGGTATATACCTGTACGTACTGCCTCTCACAACCACACCAAAACTACAACTAGAAGACAAAATGACCAGCATCCATAACCACAGGAAAGCTGGTGGAGTAGAAGTTCTATAACTAGAAGGAAAGCAAGAAGCTCATTGAGACTGTGTAGGAGGTGCAGAGGTTCAGAAAAACAAAGGTATGGAGGTGCACATGAATCAGACTCGTGACTAAGTACACTGTTTTTTCCAGTTGGAAGGGAGATCAAGCTTCTATCTCCTCTGAACTCCATTTTCTGGTGAGACTCTGGGGACCCAGACTTATATGGGGAGAAGTTGGACTGTCTGGCATTGGGTCAGAAAGTGAGAGGTGCACGCAGGAATCATTGTTTACTCGCTGGGGCATGGGATGTGGGACGCAGAAACGTGGAGATGCGGAGAGGGCTGAATGACAGCCATTGCTGTTTGCTATGCCCTAGTGATTCCCTGAAATCCCGCTCCATCCAATTTACAAACCCACATCAGCTTTTGCATATGAGTGGCCTGGTCTTTCAAAGCTTAACTAACAAATTGCAACTGGGTCAGATAGCTCCAAAACTTCCAAACTCCATGCAAAGAGGAGAAATCTGCAAATTTCCCTGTAGCTCCTGCTGGGTGGCCTCAGACAGTAGCTGACTAGCACCTCCTTGGAGATCCAAGAACCAGTGTACCTAGAAGTCAGTGTGAGATGACACCAGATTTCAACTCCTCATATACATAAGTGACACACTCAAGAGGCAGACTCAGTGAGCACCAAAGCCCCACTGAAGCAAGTCCTGACCTATAAGGGTGTCTCCAGCACCATAGTTCTTCCATTATAGACACAGCCAATCCTCACAGCCAATTGGCGTGGAGGTCAATTCCTTCCGGAGTACCAACAACAATCAAGGCTTAACTACAACAAGACTGTGCACCCAGCCCACAAAAGGGTGCACCAAGAGTGTCTACCTCAGGTGATTGGGAGGCTAAGCCACTGGGCCCTATAGGTCACCTACAACACAAAGCCACTCCACCAACACAGGAAAGTAGCCAGAATCGGAGACAAAGAAACATGTCATGAATAAAAGAAATAAAAGAAAGCAAACTACTGGACATAGAGTTCAAAACCACAGTTGTAAAGTTACTCAAGAATCTTCTAGAAACCGCTGAGAAACTTAGTGAGAACTTCAAGGATCTTAATGAGAATGTCTCCCCCCCCTTCCAAAAAAAGGAAAAGGACCAGACAGAAATTAAGCATACACTATCTGAAATAAAGAATAATATATAGAAATCCAACAGTATACTAGAGGACCCCAAGAATCAAACCAAAGATTTGAAATATGAGGAAGCAAAAAACACCCAACAAGAAAAACAAAATGAAAAAAGAATCCAAAAATATGAAGGTAGTGTAAGGAGCATCTGGGACAACTTCGGGTGTATCAACATCCGAATTATGGGGGTGCCAGAAGAAGAGAGAGAACAAAGTGTTGAAAACCTATTAGAAGAAATAATAACAGAAAACTTTCCCTACCTGGTGAAAGAAATAGACTTACAAGTCCAGGAAGCACACAGAACCCCAAACAAAAGGAATCCAAAGAATACCACATCAAGACACATCATAATTAAAATGCCAAGAACAAAAGACAAAGAGAGAATATTAAAAGCAGCAAGAGAAAAACAGTTAGTTACCTGCAAGGGAGTACTCATACAACTGTCAGCTAATTTCTCAACCGAAACTATACAGACCAGAAGGGAGTGGCAAGAAATATTCAAAGTGATGAATAGCAAGAATCTACAACCAAGATTACTCTACCCAGCAAAGCTATCATTTAGAATTGAAGGTCAGATAAAAAGCTTCACATACAAGAAAAAGCTAAAAGCTAATCCACCAAACCAGGATTATATGAAATGCTGAAAGGTATTCTTTAAGAAGAGGAAGAATAAGAAAAAGGTAAAGATAAAAATTATGAACAACAAATACATATCTATCAACAAGTGAATCTAAAAATCAAGTGAATAAAAAATGATGAACAGAATAAACTGGTGAATATAATAGAATCAGGGGTGTAGAAAGGGAGTGGACTGACAATTCGGGAGATAAGGGAGGGTGAAGGGTGTGGGAAGAGATTGTACAAAAATCTTACACTTATGGATGAGGACAGTGGTGGGGGTTAAGGGCATAGTGTGTGTGTGGGGGGGGAGGAGAATTAGGTGGAGGGGAGTTATAGGGGGAAAAAAGAGGAACATCTGTAATAATTGGAACAATAAAAATTGATTTAAAATTAGAAAAAAAATGGAACAACAAATCTCTCTCTGTCTCTGTCTCGTATCTTTCTCTTTCAAAATAAATACATAAAAAATTAAAAAAACACACAAAACAGTCTAGAGCTGAGAGTCAGTGTAGGCAAAGTGAATGTAAGTCGTGGGTTTCTTATCTCCCTAATGGTGGAGAGATCTTTTCAGGTGGATTTGGCGATTTTCTCAGCTGGCTCCTAGAAAGTAACATCATCGCAATAGCTAATGATTGAGCACTTACTATGTGCTATGCTTGTTTGCAATAGAAACCCTTTACATTTTATTTTATTTAAGTAATATGTGCTCATTGTGGGAAACACAAGCAAGCTAAAACAGTGAAATAAATTATGTATAAGCTCTCTAGCCAGAAATAATCACTTACAACTTTAGGAACTATTTGTTTCTATTCATTTACAAAAATGAGTATTTTACATGCTGTCAGTTCACTTATTGTTTTACAGATGTCTTCCTATGCTAATGAATGCCAGTAAACATGCTTTTAGGCTGTCATTTCTGATTCTGTAATAGTGCTCTGCGTTATGGATGAGCTGTCACTTATTTTGTGCTAAGTGCTTTAAATGTATCATCAGTTAATCCTCACACGCAGTGAAATAGGTACCGGTGGTATTTTTATTTTGCAGATGAGGAATCTGAGACACAGAGATATAAGGAAATTGCTCAGAGACATGCAGCTAATACGTGGTGAAGCTAGAACTTGGGCTCAGGACATGACATGATTTTTAAGAGAGGATTCCCTCCCACCCCCACTCCTCACCCCCTCCTTCCCCTGCCTACCCAAGCACCGTGGTTCACTACCACGGCTGACGATGATGACACTGACGATGATGTGGAAGCAGACTGGAGATTAAAAGCCATCTTCCTCTTGTCTTTTACCCTATCACCAGCCATTACCAACACTTAATGCCCCAACCAGTTTTTCTTTTCAAATGCCTTAGTGGTTCAACAGGCTGAATCTTGCTGAAAGGTCAGTTATAGATGAGACTTACAAAATAAACGTAAGATTTTTAAAAATATATATTTTATTGATGTTTTACAGAGAGGAAAGGAGAGAGATAGACAGTCAGAAACATGGATGAGAGAGAGACATCAATCAGCCGCCTCCTGCGCGCCCCCTACTGGGGATGTGCCCGCAACCAAGATACATGCCCTTGACCGGAATCGAACCCGGGACCTTTCAGTCCACAGGCCAACGCTCTATCCACTGAGCCAAACCGGTTTGGGCTAAATGTAAGATTTAATGGCAAGAAGGTCATTGCTGACTGGGAGAGCAGTGCCATTAATGTGGTGGGGTAGAGCCCAGTTTGCAGTGGGTTAGGGTGTGAGAGGAAAGAAAGACATTGTGGGTGGTGGTAGTTTGGCAATGAAACCGAGTCTAGGAAAAGAACAAACTGGAGGAGGAGGTGAATTGGCGGGGGTGGGGTGGGCTCCTTGTTTGTTTTTTAAGGAGGGATGAAACTGTTTTAAGTGCCAGGTGGCCAGTGTGGCAGGAGAGAGGAGACATTGGGTTGAAGATTGGAGGGTAGAAAGCCACTGAGGAGGTAGTACCCTGAGGGAGGGAGTGGCATCTAATGAGAGAGGTGTATTTTTTTCATTGTTTCTGGAGAAAGGAGGGGAGTTTGTGGCAGAAAATTGAGGGTTCTTTGCTTACAGCTGCAGTTTTCTCTGTGGAGAGGTATGAGGTCTTCTACTGGGAGTGATAGGAAAGTGTGGAAGTGGGGCTTTTGAATTCTCAAAACTTGTCCAGGCTTTGTGTTAACGGATGTGGAAGACGAGGAAGAGAGTTGATTAAGGAAGTGGAGAAAGATTGCTTGCCAGTGTTGAAGGTCCAGTTGGGGAATTTATTGTGTCGATCAGCGTGTTTGCCTGACTTTGTTTTTCCTCCAGGAATGTGCTCACACACCCGCGTCCATGTGAGCAAGAAGTGGATGGTTGCATTTCTACGAGAGTGGTGGGATGGACAGTGGGGAAGGGGCATATTGGCAAATCAGAGGCCCGAGAGATGGCTCGTGGAATTGACGCTGAGGAAGGAAGGACAAAAGACCCTCTTGGGGACTGTAGGTCCCAGGAGGCTGAAAACCCAGGGAAATGGAGTCTGCTGGGGGCTCTTTGCCGTCTCAGAGAACATCCTTTCCAGCTGTCTTCTAACTGTGGAGGACACCCAGGAGGCCTAGTGGTGTTTCGGGACTGCTCATGCGCAGAGTTCCTCAGGCTACCTGCTCTCAACATTTCCATGATCCGGATGCCTGAACATTTGTGGGTAGTGATTTGTTCTTTTTTTTTTTTTTAATATATTTTATTGATTTTTCACAGAGAGGAAGAGAGAGGGATAGAAAGTCAGAAACATCGATGAGAGAGAGACATTGATCAGCCGCCTCCTGCACACCCCACACTGGAGATGTGCCCACAAGCAAGGTACATGCCCCTGACCGGAATCGACCTGGGACCTTTCAGTCCACAGGCCATTGCTCTGTCCACTGAGCCAAACTGGTCTCGGCAGTGATTTGTTCTTCGGGTTTAAGTATTCTACCTCCCACCCCCCTCCAATTCCTCAGTGCCAATTCCTTTGGAGAGTCTTACAGTAAATCACAAAAGCCTAAGTGAAATGAATTTCCCCACCTCTCCCCATCCTTATACTCCATCACAGGAGGAGTCTGTGTCCTGGGCAGAAGCTAACGCGAGGGGCGCTGAAAGGGGGAAAGGCGCAGAAAGAGGTAGTGGGGGTCCAGGCCAAGGCTGAGTCCTTCCACTGCACGATTTGACCCAGACTGTGCGAGCACAGCTTTTGGGGAGGGTGAAATCATAGTTTTCAGTGCCAGAGCCTTTAGCAGCTTTTTCTTCGATGAATAACTCTTTCCTATGTGTTTTAAAGATATTCTTGGTGGTGTGGTTAAAACAGACTTTTGGCTTTAAAGGGTAATTTTACAAAATGTAGCTTGAGCCATTTTTATTTCTTTAATACTTGAGAAGTGTGACTGTCTTACAGTTGATACCCTTATAGAGAAGATGGTTTGGCTGAGACAACTTTAGTTTGGGCAAATTAATGTGTAAAAATCTTGTCTTCCTGTAAATTAATTTCACTTAACATTGATTTTCATGATCAAAATGCTACAATCACATTTCAGAAAAATTAAATTCAGGAAGGGGGATGAGAAAAATATTTTTATTCTATACAATGACATTTTGATATTATTCACCAGTAGATTTTTTTTTCCTTATCATCTGAAATACAGTACAATTTCAAGATTATGGTTCTGGCCAAAATATGACAAAATGAGGCAAAACCTTTTCTATTTTATCGAATCCGGCTCCTAAAGGAGCTGATGGCCTGTTCTCTCTGCTTTTTGTTTGTTTGTTTCCGCCCCGCCTTTGGCAAAACTTGTGAACATATTTATCAGAAATGGAGACGTAAGTTCCTTTTCGCAGATTCACAGATTCGGATTCAGTAGCAGGATCTTCAGTGGAATGATTCGGCTAAAGGAAATTCTCAAACTGAAGCTTGGAGGAAATGAATCAAATGTTTCTGAACACAGTTCCGAGGGATAGTTGAGTTCTACTTCCTGAGGGCGAAAAACAAAAACAAAACACACTCCCGCAGGTGGACCTTTTCATTCTAGATCCTTGAGTTTTTAACTGGGCCCTGTGGCCCAGACCCCCTTCCGTGTTGGCAGTCCCTGCCCTTTGGCTGTGTGTTTGGTGGAAGGAAAGTGTGGAGTTGTCCAGTCTCGTTATTCACAGGGAGTTTTTTCCCTCCTCTTCTGCCAAGATAGAATTCTCTTATGCTTATTCTGTTCCATTCTTCTTATTCGCAGAGCACTCGGGTGGAGTTTGACCTGCCAGAATATTCGGTTCGTCGAAGATACCAGGATTTTGACTGGTTGAGGAACAAACTGGAAGAATCACAGCCCACTCATCTCATTCCCGTAGGTACTAAGTCACGATAGCTTATTACTCACTTTTCCTGTGTTTTCTTCCCTGAGACTCTTCACTCAACTCTCACCCCTTACATTATGGGCACACTCTGCCTTACATTTTAGACCAGATTCACCCATCAAATGTTTATGGAGACTGTGTAAAAATATATTACTCTTTGGGTTTAGGTTTCTTTTTTTTTTTTTCTTCCAGGAAGGAAGAGAGATAGAGAGTTAGAAATATCGATGAGAGACATCGATCAGCCTCCTCCTGCACGCCCCCTACCAGGGACGTGCACGCAACCAAGATAAATGCCCCTGACCAGAATCGAACTTGGGACTTTTCAGTCCGCAGGCCGACGCTCTATCCACGGAGCCAAACTGGTTTCGGCTGGTTTCTTTTTAAAAAATATTTCTATTGATTTTTAGAGAGAGAGGAAGGAAGAAGAAAAGATAGAAACGTCCATGTTGAGAGAGAATCATTGATTGGCTGCCTCCTATACTCGCCCAAAACCGGGCATATGCCCTTGACCAGAATTAAACCCTGGGTCCTTCAGTCTGCAGGCCAACACTCTATCCACTGAGCCACACCAGCTAGGGCTGGGTTTTGGTTTCTGATTTGCTCTATAGTATGCCGGTTTCTTGAGTGGGATGGGGTAGTTCTTCACTTCCATAATGACAATTTTTAAAAAAGAAATCTTTATTGTTGGAAGTATTACACATGTCCCCCCTTTTCCCTCTCTGACCCCCTTTGGCCTGCCCCCAGCCCCTGCCCCAGGTCTTCACCACCTGTTGTCTATGTCCATGGGTTACGCATATATACATAAAAGGTCTATGTGGATTACTTCCCAACTACCCACCCACCCTGCCTTCCTCCTAGATTCCGCACTCTGTTCCATGCTTCCATGTCTCTGGATCCACCCCGTTAATCAGTTTATTTTGTTAATAGATTCCACATATGAGTGAGAGTATGTGATGCTCGTCTTTCTCTGACTGACTTATTTCACTTCCATTATGACAATTTTTCAAGTATGGAGAGTTTTAGTTCCCATTTGCTGCCCCTTTAAAGTCTGTTTCCCCTCCCGAGACCCTGTTTCTGAGGTTTGGACGGCTGCCCCCAGGTGCAGAACGCTGCCTCCGCTCGCCGCTGCTGGGCTTTCTTTAGACCTGGGTAATTCGGGGAGCAGGAATCTGGCACACGATCCGCTCCACCCGTTTTCCATTTAAAAACAAAACCGAAGCCACCTTACTTTTATTGACTTAAGCAGCATAATATTTATCTGTTACTTATATCTGCACATTTTAAACCAGAACCAGAGTAAATAAAGCAGAAAAGACTACTTAAAATCAGCACACTCCTTGAGTGCTTTTCTGACTACATTTATTTTTAGTGTCGAGGTAATAGCCGTTTACATTCCAGATGTTTCTTGGGGTTTTGGTGGCTTTAGGGCGATTTAGGTCATAAACCTCTTTGGCAGGGCTTTCTCTTTCAGTAATAACCTTGGTTGAAGAAATTCTTAGCCCTACCAATTTTCCTGTGACCACTGCTTCTTCTAACGCTTCTTTTTCACACGTGGGTGGGGAGGGCTGAATATCCCCCGGTGGTTTTCAGGGCGAAAGCAGTCATGTTGCCAGTGCTGTGATGGGAATGATGGGAGGTGGCTGGGCCTCTGTTCTTTCTCAGAGACCTACCCCCCCTCCTAACCCTACCCCCACCTCCTCGACCTTTCCGCTCTCCAAGCCTGGAGTTTTGCTTTGCTGTCTTACAATCACTTAAAAATGTGCCCAGAGAAAAAATTATAGCTTTGAAACCATTGGAGCTATTCCTTAAAATAGAATCTTTAAAAAATATATCTTAATTTGGCAAAATTGGCAGCTAGCAAAATTTTTTTTTTAAATAGACTTTGTTTTAGAACAGTTTTAGAAATTCCAGAATTATTGCAAGGAGAGTACAGTGAGTTCTCCGACACCCCACACTGTTTTGCTTATGAACACTTCAATATGGCGCATTTGTCACAGTGAGCGAACCAGTCCTGGTACATCATTGCTTCCTGAAAGCCCTTTATTTCTGGGTTCCCCTTTATTTATTTATTTATTTATTTATTTATTTATTTTTAAATATATTTTATTGATTTTTTACAGAGAGGAAGGGAGAGAGATAGAAACTCAGAAACATTGATGAGAGAGAAACATCAATCAGCCTCCTGCACGCCCCACAATGGAGATGTGCCCTCAAGCAAGGTACATGTCCCCGACCGGAATCGAACTTGGGACTTTTCAGTCCGCAAGCCGATGCTCTATCCACTGAGCCAAACCGGTCTCTGCTGGGTTCCCCATTTTTGCCTAATTTCCCTTTTCTGTCCCAGGGTCCCCTCCAAGACACTGCATTACATTTTGTCCTCAGGTCTCCTTAGGCTCCTCCTCACTGTGATGTTTCTCAGGGTTCCCTGGTTTTGATGACTTTGGGAGTTTGGGGTGCGCTGCTCAGGCATCTTGTGCCCCTCAGCTGAGATGTATCTGATGTTTTCCCATGAGCCAACCAGGGTAACGCGTTTTGGGGAGAAAAAGGCACAGAGGTAAAGTGCCTTTCTCCTTGCATCTTAGCAAGGGTCCATATACATCTTTCTGCATGGATCACTGATGGTGCTCACCTTGATCACCTGACTTGAGGGAGTGCTCGTCAGGAGTCTCCACTGCGGTTACTCTTGTTTTCTCCCCCTTTCCATACTGTACCCTCTGGAAGGAAGTCGCTGTTTATGCGGAGCTCACAGTGTGCTCTAGGGGAGTTGTGCTCCATCTCCTGGCAGATAGTGAATTTCAGGGTGCGTGCTTAACCATCGAAGGTTAGATAGCAGCCCCTGCTGGTGAAATAGCAGCTCTCATGGGCAGGCATTGAAGCCTGAACTGGAAGAGAATGGAAGTCTCCAGAAGACGTAGAATGATCCAGAGTTTCTCTGGAAGTATGGTTTCCTATGGTCTGGGTAGAAGCAGTGAGGAGGAAGGGATTTTAGAAGCAAGTGGAAACTTAAATTTCTTCGTAAATTCTTAGTACATATCTGGGCTGCAGAGAGATTTAAGAAAATTTTTTTAAATTGATTTTAGAGAGGTAGGAAGTGGGAGAGAGAGATAGAAGCATCAATGATAAGAATCATTGATCAGCTGCCTCCTGCATGCCCCCCTACTGAGGATCGAGCTCACAACCCAACTGGGAATTGAACTGTGACCTCCTGGTTCATAGGTCAATGCTCAACCACTGAGCCCCGCTGGCCAGGCTGCAGAGACATTTAATATAGCAGAGTATCTCTGATTGAAGCAGGAAAGTCGAACTGGATACAAGAAAACTTTTCCCCTGTAGAAATTTATGTTGCAGCAACTTTACTAGGAGGACTCTACCTGTTACTAAGCATCATCTTTGTACCCTTGGGAAGGCGAGGGGCTATAAGACAGACAAGAGACTCCCACCCTGAAGATGTTAGATGGAGACCCATTAAACTTTACTCCATGTAATCATTGTATAAATTTTCATTTATTTTTCAAAAATGAGATGTAATTATTATACCTACACAACTCACCCATATAAAATGTACAAGTCATGGGCTTTTAGTGTATTCATAAGTTGTACACCCATCAGCACAATCCATTTTAGAACCATTTTGTCATCCCCAAATGAAATCTACTCCTTTATTTATGCACCCCTATGTTCATAGCAGCACAATTTACAATAGCTACAATTTGGAAACGGCCTAGGTGCCCGTCAGCAGATGACTAGATCAGAAAACTATGGTACATCTACACAATGGAATTCTATGCTGCCATTAAAAAGAAGGAATTCTTACCATTTGCAGCAACCTGGATGGAACTGGAGAGCCTCATGCTAAGTGAAATAAGCCAGTCAATGAAGGAGAAACACCACATGATCTCACTCATTTGTGGATGATAAAGAACATTATAAACTGATGAACAAAAGGATAGATACAGAGGCAGTAAAGCATCAAACAGACTGTCAAATTACAGCAGGAAGATTAAGTAAGGAGAGGCAGGGTAGATAAGAGATCAACCAAAGGACTTGTATGCATCCATATAAGCATAACCAATGAACACGAGACACTGGGGGGTTGGAGTATACCTGGGATGGGGGGCAATGGGAAGATATGTATACATGTAACACAATAAAAAATTTTAAAAAAGAAAAGAAATCTACTCCTTTCACTTCTTAATCTTCCCTAGTGCCTGGTAACCGCCACTCTACTTTCTGTTGCTGTAGAATTGCCTAATTGGGACATTACATATAAGTAGAATCATTCACTGTGTAGTATTTTGTGAGTCAGTTTTTTCACTTAGCAAAATGAAGGACCATCCATGTAGTAGCATGTATCAGTACTACATTCTTTTTGTTGTTGAATAGTGTTCAGTTGGGTGGATATGCCACAGATTGTCTATCTACTCATCCCTGATGGACATTTGATTCGTTTCCACCTTTTGGCTCTTAGGAGTAACGTTGCTACAAACATTCACATGCAAGTCTTTGTTTTCTTGGGTGTAATTGCTAAATCCTGTGCAGCTCTCTACTTAATCTTGGAGGGGAACTGCCAGACTGTTTTCTAAGGCGGCGGCATCATTTTACCTTCCCGATAACTGTGTGCGGGTTCCAGTTTCTCCACATCTTCCTCAACATTGGTTATTATCTGTTTTTGGTTATTGCCATCCAAGTGGGTGACCAGGGCACGTCTTATTTTTCCAGATGAACTTGAGAACCTTTTGAATCAGTGGGAACATTAGGGGGGGTGGGGAGTGGTGAGCTTCTGATTTTTGTTCGTTTATACCAACTTAAGTCAATTACAATGAAAAATGTGTGAGAGTTCTTGAGCTCTCAGACTCCACTGCTTATGTTGGGAGCGTGGAGATGAAGTCCCCGCTTCACAGCGGGGTCATGTGAAGTTGTGGGTGAACAGCCAGCCAAGCTCTGGGGAGGCACCCAAGTTCTACCCTTTGTCTTTCCCCATTGGCCGCCTTGAGGTCTGCCTTTGTTTCTAGGCTCTGAACTTGGCTGCCCCTGGGGCTCCATTGGAGAAACCCAACCCCTTACTTCCTAAGCCTACCTCTCCTTTGCCTGAGATGGCTGATATCGATTGACTTTTCTCTCCACCCAAGCTTTTCTGCTTTGTGTCTTTAACAAACTCTGTCCTGTTAGCATTATATTTTCTGGTGTGGCAACAGATTTCTCTCCCTCTCTCTTTTTTTAAAAATATATTTTATTGATTTTTTTACAGAGGGCTCTTCCTTTGTTACTGACCCTCCCACGGTGCCCTCTAGAACTCCTTCTCCTAGAACTCCTTCTCGGTTAAAAAGAAATCCCTCAATTCTTCGCCTCTTCTCCAAACACTTACCGTCTCAAGGTTTACCTGAACAATAGTCCCCTGCAGCTGCAGCCACTCCTACAGCCCAAAACACACAAACTTCTATCAAGTGCCTGCCCAGTGGCAGGAACTGTTTGAAGCACAATCAACCTCACAGCTAATTTAATCCTCATGAGGTTGGTACTATTGTTACCTGTTTTTTACAGAAGAAAAGACTGAGGCGCCAAGAGATTATAGAACTTCACCACAGTCAGACACTTTGGCAGAGGTGAAAGATGATCGCAGGAGGCACGGCTTAGTGCCTAAGTCTTTCTAAGGTTTTGTGTTATCGGTGTGGGTGCTTCTTGTCTTTTCTGCTCCGCTTGAGTGTCTTAGTATTCCCCTTCTTGAGAGCTAATGACTTAAAAGAAAACATCTCTTTATGGCTATATTATGGCGTTGGAACAAGTTGTGGATTTAAATACTGGTTCCAATTTGTTTTACATCCTTCAAAACACTTGGTATGTTTTTTTTCTTCTTTTCTTTTTAAGATTATGGCCATCCTAGTGGGTATGAAAGCATATCTCGTGGTTTTGGTTTGTATGTCTGTAATAACTAATGATGTTGAACATCTTTTCATGTGCTTATGGGGCCATTTGTTTATCTTGTTTGGAAAAATATTGATCAGATCACGTGTCCATTTTTTAATATAAATGCTCTTTTAAAATTTCATACCTTTCAAATTGTGCATTAGCAAATACTCTCTTTCCCTGTGGTGGCAGTAATGACGAAGGCCTTTTAATTTAACCCAACTACTACCGAAATAGGTTAAAGCTCAGAGATCCTACAGTGGCCAAGTAGTTTGAAATTACCCACCATATTGGCTCAAAGAAAATACGGTAGAGAAATTTGTTAGTGTAAGGGAAGTAAAGGAAGTAATATTTTAAAGAACCTGTCAGTATTAACGTAAACAAAAAGGGGGAGAAGGAAAGCTATTTTTAAAATAACATGTACTTCTTTCTCTGTCCACCAAATTCGTTTACCTCTTGAGCTGGGAGTAGAATCTTATTATATCTCAATATATTTCTGTGTGGTTGATGTATCTGCCTTCTTTCCTTAGACTATTTTATCTTGTTCTGAATTTCTCATTATCTCATCTGTGCATCAAGCAATGTGAAGGTAACTATTGGATTTACTGGATAAACGCTGACTGGCTGTTTTCTCGTAATGCAGGAACTATACTCTAGGTTTTATTTCTTGCATTTAAAAACAGACAGGGTAATTTTGATTTATTCTGTCTATATATTTTTTAAATGTGTATAAATGACTATCTTCTTAAAGATCGGAGCAGTTAAGAAATACTGTTCTTGGGTAGATGGGTCATAGCAGTGATTTGCTAGCCTGGTGGTTTTTTCTTTGCACAATTTTATCAATTGCTCTGAACATTTTTCTTCCTGTCTTCATAGCCGCTTCCTGAGAAGTTTGTGGTGAAAGGTGTTGTGGATCGATTTTCGGAAGAGTTTGTAGAGACCAGAAGAAAAGCTTTGGATAAATTCCTCAAAAGAATTACGGATCATCCTGTACTTTCTTTCAATGAACACTTTAATGTTTTTCTTACTGCTAAGGTAAGGACAGATTTTTTTTTTTCATATTCCTTTCCCCAAAACAGCATTCTCCAGCCCTTTCTGAAAAGCTGTTTCTATGTCTCACAAGCCACCTTCAAGAATGGCCCACTATCATGGGTGTCATTGAATAGCCTGTTTTTTGGTGCCCTTTGCCTGGTTACTGTGACAGAATGTAGGAGAAACAGCCCCTTGCATCAGCAGAGGAAGTTAGAATATTTTCCCTTGCCCAAAGCAGGGAGAAGTGTTTCTTTAAACATTTCCTATTTCTTTAAACGCTTCTCAGCACATGACTGGGCAAGGCCATTCCCACCAAGAGTCAGAATGGTGTGCAAGACTCAGAGCACTTACGCGTATTAGGAAAGGATGTTCTGCACAAGGGCCCTGTGCGTGCTTCCTCGAACCCCATTTCCCGGATGCGGAAACAAGTTTGGGGAGTTTGTACAATTCCAATGGCATTACTAGGACTTGAAAGTGGGTCTTTGTGGCCCCTGAGGCCGCATGTGTCCTCTGTAACGACGGCCTGACCGAGAGGAGTTCAGCATGTTTGCCCACAGCCCAGTTTCTAATCGGGTGGCTGTTTCCCAGCCTTGGCCAGAGAAGTAGCTGGCTTCCTCCCGGTTGCCAGATTCTGTGAATTCAAACTCACCTCAACTTCTCTTTGCACTTCCCCGTGGGCACACCCGGCCAGCGCTCTGTTCTAATTGTCTAGGAATGCCACCTCGTGCCAACTTCCTTCCAGCTCCTTCTCTTGAGTTTCATGTACCAAATTGCCAGATTCCGGACACGGGTAATTTTTCCTATGGCGCAAATGTATTGAGGGCCAGGTACTTTCCAGTTTTCTTTTTTTTGAAATGGCAAAATTGAGAAATATTTACAGGCAATATTAGCGGACATTCAAGTCTTTAGAGGTGTCATTCCAGACCATGGAAATCACATGGGAACGTCCTTTTAGTGTTTGAGGTTGTTGTGTTTGTTTTTTAAACCGCATTGGCTTTTAGCCTCATTGATGACATTCCTGTTCACCTTCTCTTTTTCCAGGAGGCCTTTTCCCCAACGGGTCAAACTGGTGTTATTTTTTAAATAAGTATTTTCTGGTGAACTGATCCCCACATGTAGTTCTTTCAGCTTACACACAAAGTACTTAAAATCCATCCTGTTCTGTAAGGTGCAACTCACTGATTCGCCCAAATTATAGGTCCACTGGCCAGACGGGCCTTCAAGCTGAGTCATTTTAATTACACAGGGAGGTAAAGGGGTGGGGTGACGGGGAACTTGGACCCTGATGATTGGAAATCTGTGTTAAGAATAAATAGGAAGGTGTGTGTGTGTGTGTGTGTGTGTGTATGTGTAATTTATCTATGGGCCAGGAGGTATGCAATGATTGTAAAACAATAGTTCTTCAATGTCTTGATCGAAATCCAAATTCATGTAAGAGAAGTTGGTTTGTTTAAGCACGAAAAGTCTAGCCCCAATTCAGTGTTACTTATTGAACTACATGCACTAAATGACCCCAATGTTTTCTTTTTAATTATGGAAATACACATATAACACAAAATTGACTCTCTTAACCACGTGAACATGTATAGTTCGTTAATGTTAAGTATATTCACAGTGTTGGACAGCTAATCTCCGGAACTTCTTCATCTTGCAGAACTGAAACACTGTACCCATTAAAGAACAACTCCCCATGTTCCCATCCCTTCATCTCCCCAGCACCTCACCTTTTTTCTTTTTAATAAATCTCTACATTTTGGCTGCTTCTCTGTGTTGATAGAGTGGCTTTGTGTGGTAGGTGTCCTATAGGGCCCAGTGGCTCAGCCTCCCCAGTTATCAGGAGTGGAGACTCTTGGTGCACCCCTTTGTAGGCTGTGTGCACAACCTTATTGTGGTTAAGCCTTTATTGCTGTTGGTATCACTGGGAAGAATTGACCTCCAGGCCAGTTGGCTGTGAGGATCAGCTGTGTCTACAATGGGAGAACTTCTGTGCTAGAGACACCCTTATGAGGCAAGACTTGTTACAGTGGGGCTTTGGTGCTCACCGAGTCTGTTCCCTGAGTGTGTCCCTTATGGATCTGAGAGTTGTAATCTGGATGGTCCCACTCTGACCACTGAGTATACTGACTCTTGGATCTCCAAGGAGGTGCCAATTTAGCCTCTGCGTGAGGCCACTCAGCAGGAGCTACGGAGAGATCTGCAGATTCCTCTTCTTTGTTTGGGTTTTGGAGGTGCCCAGATGAGGCCCAGCTGTGAAGCAGGGCAAGCTGCTGTGGGGCCCTGGGTCTTCTTTTGGATGTTCTGGGTCTCTCTGACTCAGCTGCAGTTTGTTAGGTAAGTTTAGATTTCAAAGGACCAGGCCATTCATATGCAAAAGCCTCTGTGCACAGCTTGGGTGGGGTGGAGTCTCAGGGTGGAGCAAACAGCAATGGCTTCCCATCAGCCCTGCCTTAAGAGGCCCCTGGGTCTCAGTGTCTCTTGGTAATCGTTGCAAGGACCTCTGAGAGAAAGCCTCCCTCGAGTTCTGCCCACTGCCAGACAGTCCAGTTTCTCCCTGTATGAGTCTGGGTCCTAAGAGTCTTTCCCGGAACTGGAGTTCAGAGCAGTCGGGAGCTTGTGTCTCCCTCCGGCTTGAAAAGCCAGTTGCCAGCCCTCTCCGCGTGCGTGCCTCCATACCTCTGCACTTCACTTCTGCAGCTCCTCTGAGTCTCAGTGTGCTTTTCTCTTCCCTGCTAGTTGTAGAATTTCCACTCAGCCAGCCTCCCTGTGGTCCTGGATGAAATCTTTCAGTTGTAGTTTTGAAGTGGTTGTGCAAGGAGCAGGTTCGGGTGTTTACCTATGTCGCCATCTTGGTTTCTCCCCCACTTTTCTTTTAACACATCAGCAAGATCTCAGTCCGTCCTTAAATTACCCACTTGCACGTTCTGCCACAGTGAATGCAGAAGCATCCGTCTCCTTGCGATGACACGATCGTCCCACAGACTAGAAAGCTTCTTGAGGCAGCACCCAGGAATGCTGGGAGTGGTAGAGGAAACTCAGTATCAACTATGTTCACATTTGTGCTTTCGTCGTTGGCAGAATGGGTGCAGCCGAGAGGTGCTATAAATAACTGTTCAGCGTGTCGATGAACCTGGATAACCGGGGTTGCCCTTTCAAAGCTCTACTCGAACTAGAGTGCGTGCAGTTCAAGGAGCCTTTCGGATCTAGCTTTGCACCAAAACACATTGTCTACGGCAGCAGCTCTGAGAATTCCAGGGCTTCGCTCATGGTTTTGTGAAAACCTGGTGCCTCTGAGGCTATTTTTTTTTGGGGGGGGGGGGTCTAGAATGTCTGAAGTTAGAACAGAAAATGGGTTCTTTAGAACATTCTCTCAGGCAGCCAGACGTTGAAAACAAGGAAAGAGGTAGAGGATGGGGGCTGGAGGTGGTTTCTGCTGTTTTTGAGATGGGCAAGCCTTCTTCTCTTCCTTGCTGAAGGAAGAGAAGTTGGAAATACAGACAGGGGAGGGGAAGAAGTTGAAAATACAGATGGGGGCAGGGTGGGTAAGGAAGGGTGGAATCAAGAGCAAAAGTGAAGGCTCTGACTACATGGAGAAGGAGGAGGTGAAATTAGAAGTCTACACTTCAGCCATGGAGAGCCAAACCTACGATTGTGTGTCAAATGATTCAGCTGTGTTCACTGTGATTCCCCGTTCTCTGCCCTGTCCCCGCCTCAGACTGGGTCACCAGAAAGCAGTGGTCCCTTATCTCCCTGTGGAAATTCCTTCCTAGGGCCAGGAATTAACATTCTGTTTGTACTGAGGGTGGACAGAAAGAACGAACACCTGCATCTTTTTAAAAAAATATATATTTTATTGAATTTTTTTTTTTTTTTTTTACAGAGAGGAAGGGGGAGAGAGTTACAAATATCGATGGGAGAGAAAAGCTGCCTCCTGCACACCCTCTACTGGGGATGTTCCTACAACAAAGGTACATGCCCTTGGCTGGAATCTAACCTGGGACCCTTGAGCCCGCAGGCCGATGTTCTGTCCACTGAGCCAAACCGGTTAGGGCTGACACCTGCATCTTCTATCTTCTTGAACAGGCACCGTTCAAGTTAGGGACATAGAACAACCTAAGACAACTGTCAGCTCCTCTTAAGAGTTTAGTGATAGGAAGAAGCTTGTTTTACCTGGCAGACTAATGTGATTTTTTAAAATATATTTTATTGATTTTTCACAGAGAGGAAAGGAGAGGGACAGAGAGTCAGAAACATCGATGAGAGAGAGATATCAATCAGCCGCCTCCTGCACACCCCTACTGGGGATGTGCTCGCAACCAAGATACATGCCCTTGACCGGAATCGAACCTGGGACCCTTCAGTCCGCAGGCCGACGCTCTATCCACTGAGCCAAATGGGTTTTGGCTAATGTGATTTTTAAACTGAGATACAGTGGTTATGTTGCTCACTGTATTTCCCACGTATGCCTTGACCAAGAAGCGCAAACATGAAATGTTTCGTTACGCAGCGGTACTTGCCCTGAGTTTCCCAGCCCTGGCTTTCCTATGCCCATGTCTGCTATCATGTGGGGCCTGCAGATTGGGGAGTTAACTGTAGGTACCGTCCACCCTTTACTCTCTACTCATTTGGCTTTGGTTGAGATATAAATAAAACGAATGGAATGAACTTCAGTCCTTGAATTTTGGTTCTAAAGACAACTTAGAATATTTTGCAAGGGAGGAAGAGACTTTTTGTTTTTGGTCAACGTTTTTTAAAAATGATGTTGGACGCCGAAACCGGTTTGGCTCAGTGGATAGAGCTTCGGCCTGCAGACTGAAAGGTCCCAGGTTCGATTCTGGTCAAGGGCATGTACCTTGGTTGCGGGCACATGCCCAGTAGGGGGCGTGCAGGAGGCGGCTGATCGATCGATGTCTCTCTCTCATTGATGTTTCTAGCTATCTATCTCTCTCTCTTCCTCTCTGTAAAAAAAAAATCAAAATATATTTTTAAAAAATGATGTTGGAAACACAGTGTTGTTTAAAGGAGAGCATGTTCAGGTAAGCGAAGCTGATTAGAAAGGCAGGCCCTGAGCTCGGTGCCGTGATGGCAAGGAAAGGGCACCTTTGTGTATGTGGTTAGGTCTTTTAACTCAGCTCCTAATTTTCCGAGTCCCTCTGTTCCCAAGAGCAGCTGCCTGCAGGAGTTAGTTACTGAGTCCTGGCCGTGCGAGTGATTGAGCCCTTCGAGTTTGTCCGTCTGTCATCTGTAGGACCTGAATGCCTACAAGAAGCAAGGGATGGCGCTGCTGACCAGAGTGGGCGAGTCGGTCAAGCATGTCACCGGAGGCTACAAGCTGAGGAGTCGGCCTCTGGAGTTTGCAGCCATCGGCGAATACTTAGACACGTTTGCACTCAAACTGGGAACCATAGATCGGATAGCCCAGCGGATCATCAAGGAAGAAATAGGTGAGCTCTTTGTTGTGAGTTTGATCGAGCCCAGAGACCACACTTGTAGAAATGTCAGTCATGTGCTAAATAGAATCAAATGCGGAAGTACTGGAGTGATGGAGCGAGGCCATGTTTCTGCTTATAAAACAATAAGTAAATACAAGGAGGGGAAGAGGTAGTTGTGAGCAGAGTATAATCCTGTGCTCCCTCCTTTGCCCTGCTTTTCAGCCTAGTGTTTGCTTTCCTCAGGGCAAACAGCCACCTCTGAGCATGTAGGCCAGCCTGTGGGTCACGACCCCTTTGGGGGTTGAACGACCCTTTCACAGGGGTCGCCTAAGACCATCGGAAAATGCAGAATTTACATCACGATACATAACAGTAGCAACATTTCATGGTTGGGGGTCACCACCACATGAGGAACTGTATGCAAGGGTCTCGGCCTTAAGAAGGTTGAGAACCACTGATCTAGGCTCTCCCATTTCCCCCTCTTACCTTTAGCTTTAGAAGTGGAGATATTGACTCAACCTCCCTTCATTAATAAGAATGATATCTTAAAAACAAACTCAGGTATCTTTTCTGGCAAGAAGGTGGTTCAAAAGGACAAACGGCCTGGCTGGCATGGCTCAGTGAGCATTGATCTGTGAACCAGGAGGTCACGGTTCAATTCCCAGTCAGGGTACATGCCTGGGTTGCAGGCTTGATCCCCAGTATCTGGCGTGCAGGAGGCAGCCAATCAATGATTCTCTCTCATTGTTGATGTTTCTATCTCTCTATCCCTCTCCTTTCCTCTCTGAAAATTAAAAAAAAAAAAAAAAAAAAAAAAAGACAGTATGGTGACCCGTGCTTGCTGAAATTATGATCCTATCAAGCCCTCCTGCATTTCAAACTCGCTCTTCCTGGCCAGGGAGTTGTGAGGCCTTTATCCTTCCTGGCTATTCTTCCACTTCCTCCCCTCCCCTCTCGTGGCAACTTGCTTTTCTGTATCCCAGAATCTTGGGGCCTTTTGTTTTCTTACCTACATGTGAGCCAAACATACCTGAATGGTATTAATGAACATGCTGGCAATGATACGAAGCACACTGAAAAGGATTCTCCAATAGTTACCACCCATTGGTTGCTTAAAAAGAAATGGCAGCAACGTTTTGTTGTCATGGCAGAATCCTGGTGACAACGATGAGCCAGGTTTTCTTTGTGAGGGGAAATAACATTTTTCTTGGTCCCTGCGATTTAGTTCTCCTTTACCCACTGATGGTAGCATGTGGGGCCTGCAGGTTTGGGAGCTAGCTGGAGGTACCGTCCACATCTAAGGTCCAGGGGGTGGGGTGACCCCTGACTGAAAGACTGAATCTGCCTATGTAAGACCACATCTCCTGTATCAAATGTTTCCTAAAATCCCATTTTTCCATTGTTACTGATTTAAAAGACACACAACCACACACACATCTCCCTAACCTTAGAGGAAACTCTGCCACCACTGTTAAAACACTGCTTCATTGTGTGGGTAGGAGAGGGTTATTTTTTTCAGTATTTGATGCATGTAGTTTCTACCCCCCTCCCACCCCACCCCAGAAGTCAGTATGGTCCCCATTACCCAGACGCATGGCATTCTCATTATGGGGTGCAGCTGATTGTAGCGGCAGCTTTTAGAGATTAAAAAATTGTTATAAGCAGGGCTGTGTTTAAAGAGGAGTGTGCTCAGGTGAGTGGACACCTCTTGGTTACTGAGTGTGGAATGCCAGTGATCGCTGCCCAGCCACGCTTACTGGTTCCTCTCCCCGCTCTAGAGTACCTGGTGGAGCTCAGAGAGTATGGGCCTGTGTACTCCACGTGGAGCGCGCTAGAAGGGGAGCTGGCTGAACCCCTGGAAGGCGTGTCAGCGTGTATCGGCAACTGCTCCACAGCCTTGGAAGAGCTGACAGATGACATGACCGAAGACTTTCTGCCTGTGCTCAGGGAATATATTTTATACTCTGATTCCATGAAGGTAAGCTGGCTCACTTCTTGTGCACTTCGGTACTTTCTTTGTTGTAATTATTATAAAAAAAAAGCAATTGATTATTGCCTAATTGCAGATGGTACAGTTTTTCTTTACCCTGGGTGGGCAGGATCAGACATGTGGATGGACATCATGGATATATAAATGGAACACCTGGTGAACCAAGTATGTGAACTAAGTGAAGAAACTGGTTTGGAAGAAATTCTTATTCGTGTTCACTGTGAGTTCAAGGCAGTATAAAGTCCTCTAAACTAGAACAGGATGCTGTGGAAAAGGAAAAATTAGGTCATTAGAGCTCTTGGAAATTAAAATATGGTTGGTGAAGTGAAATTGAAGAGAAAAGTTGGAAGACAAGGATGAAGAAATCTTGGAAAGTAAAACAAAGTTGTGGGAAAGTAGAACAAAAATGCAAAAATACTGAAAATGTGAAAGAATGGTAAGAAGGATTACTCTCAATCAGAGTTTCAGCATAGCTGACTGATAAGAGTTTCTGACTGAGAGAACAGCAAAAATTGAGGGAAGGAAATTATGAAAGAAATAATGCAAGAAAATCTCCCAAAGCTGAAGGTTATAAGCTTTCAGATTAAAAGGACATCTTAATTGCCCAGCAAAAGGAATGAACAGAGAACCAACCGAAAGCATATACTTGTGATATTTTAGAAAAAAGTCATAAAGATGAAATACAGGATCAAATGCTTTAATGCTCACAATAGAAAGTGCCCCGGCTTGTATTTAGGCTGTTTGGAAAGCAAGTATGTTTGTACATAATATTTTTGTACTTGAAGCAGGATTTTAAATTCTCATTTAGCAAGGATTTATCTGACATCTTTATTAAAATATTTTACACAGTGAGACATAATAAACTTGTTTGAATAATTGAAGTTTTACATCAAAGAAACACTTGTTTGCTCTCTTTCTTCACCCATTGTGTGACACATATGTACTAAGTTCCGTGTTCACTGGAGAAATATTAATTGGGTTAATTAAGCAGCAATTTTCAACTGCTGTGCCACTGGTGTGCTGTAAGAATTTTTAAGACATGCAATACTTGATTATTCAGTCAAAGGCAATGACCTCTTTTCCCTTAGATTGTTCAACAACAAAAAAAAATGACAACAGGCAACACAATAGCCGTCTAGTATGAATGAATCAAAATTACACCTATTTTTTTTTTGTCAGCCTAGTAAATACATATTTTTTTGTGTGCTGCAGAATTTTAGTAATTAGTGTATGTGTGACATGAGATGAAAAAGGTTGAAAATCGCTAGCATACAGTGTTTTCTGGGAAAGGGCATGTGGAGGAAGTGTTGACTGGCAGCCTCTGAAATCCTGTCTGCCCCACGGTGAGCTGAGCTAAGTCCATTTAGAAAGAAACAAGGCCTCCTGCTCCCCATCTTTCCAACAAGAAAGTATCTGCAGAGGGGTCTAGGCAAAGCCAAGATTGCACATAGAGTTGTCAGGGTCTGTGTGGCCAAGACTGAAGACCTCAGGAGAGTTAGGTGTCTTAAGTGGCTCCCTGGCCTTTTGACTTTATTGCTTTTTAAGAATTCTTATCTACATTTTACTTCTAAGATTGTATTATAATTTTACTTCCAAAATAACTTCTAATTCTTAAGGTATACATAGGACAGACTTTGTAATTTAGTGAGAAAACTAAACTTGGAGTAGAGGGCTTGTGAAGGACTGGTGTGAAACCTGTTCTATATCTCTATATATAAAAGACTAATATGAAAAGTGTCCCCACGATAGTTTGACTGGGAGACCAGGAGTTCAGTTGCTCGCTATGATGTGCGCTGACCACCAGGGTTGGTGCAGAATATGGCGGGCGACCAGTGGCAGTGGTAGAGCCCTGAGGGAGCGAGGGAAGGAGGAGGTGGGGAACCTGATTAGCCTTGATCACTGGCCAGGCCTAGGGACCCTACCCATGCACAAATTTTGTGTATTGGGCTTCTAGAATATATATATATATTTTAAGGAGGAAGGGAGAGGAAGAGATAGAAACATCAGTGTTGGTAGAGAATCATTGATCAGCTGCCTCCTACATGCCCCACATGTAGGCATGTGCCCTGACCAGGAATTAAACAGTGACCTCCTGGTCCATAGGTCATTGCTCACCCTCTGGGCCATGGCAGCCGGGCATGAAACCTGTTCTTATCAACCACTGAGTGATCTCCAGACCTGGGGAGATCATGGTTTGGTTTATGTAGGGAGGGAGGTGGTGATGTGGTGATGTTTGTCAGTCTACAATGGCCTAGAGTGAACCAAAGTGAATTATTTGTTCTCATGATTTGGAGTCAAGCCTGTGCCATAGGAAAGGGAAGTAGCTGAGTGTCAGTGGAGCCTGTGTGGAGAACATGCTGGCGTTCACTGAAGCCCTTACCTCATGGGGCTGAGATTGGGGTGCTTCTCTGAGGTTGGAAAGGCCTTTGGGGATCATCTCCTCTAACTTATTTCATAGATGAAGAAACAGGGCCCCACGGGTAAATCTTTCCTCTGTCCCATGGCCACCAGTCTAACAACCAGTGGCCTGGAGTCTATGTCTTTACACCAACTAAGAAGGAAACCAGATGGCTCTGCTTTTCAAGGCTGAGTCTCAGTTGTCTCTCTTTGAGTGCAGATGTGTTTGGGGACATTCTGTTCCCTCTGGAGGCAGAGGGGAAGCACAGAAAAGGAGGGTTGCTGTCGGGCCCCATGGAACAGGTGCACGATGTTCAGGGCACAATGGGGACATCTCGTACTAGAGAGATGGTTAAAGATGAGTATTCTAAGGATGCTGTGAGGCGGGAATCAACAGTATTTGAGAAGGAAGGATAACAAAGTTATCCTGGTGCCCGGGACTCGAGTTAAATACGCTGTAGACATCTGCAGGTGAGCCCTGAGCGGGAATTTTACATTCTATACATGGTGAGCATATAGAATGTAATTAGATTAGTGATGGGCTAGAAGAGAATATCTTAGAGTTTTTACCAGATTTCTGTCAATGCTTTTTAAATACTGGTGTCATTGTGACCAGGCCAAGAACTGGAGAAGCTTTACTTAAGAAGGTTAGGACAAGGCCACCTTGTTTCCCACACTGTCTAGTTCATAGAAGGTGGCCGGCAAATATTTAATTGAACTTGACAATGTGGTGATGTTGAAATATTTACAGATACACAGGGTGGGGCAAAAGTAGGCTTATAGTTGTGAGTACATGAAACACAATCTATTCTTGTATTATTCATTAATTATTGTTTTATTTTCCGTAGGAACAACGGCAAACTCAGCTTTGCCCCACCCTGTATAACTATAGCATGCCATGTAACTTGTTATTTTTAAGAGATAGGTGTATGTACAAGTCCAAGAGCATGCTTATCTCAGAGGTGTTGGTAAATGAATAGGGTGACATGAGAGAAGAGTGGGTGGCAGGGAAAGCCCCACAGGAGAAGAGGCTTCAGTTGGAGACTCAAGTAACATGTCGGA
This sequence comes from Lasiurus borealis, assembly GCA_004026805.1. Classification (NCBI taxonomy): domain Eukaryota; kingdom Metazoa; phylum Chordata; class Mammalia; order Chiroptera; family Vespertilionidae; genus Lasiurus; species Lasiurus borealis. Next base: position 34,502 of record PVJN01009150.1, on the reverse strand, counting down.
TTGAGCATTTTAGGCAGAAGGAACAGGCAATGCAGAAGTTCTAAAGCAGAAATGAGCTTCCGTGTCCTTGCAGGTCAGAGAGGCCAGTGTGAGTAGAGTCCAATGAGCAAGGGGGGAAGTGGGAGGGGTGAGGACATGGAGTAGGGGACAGGACTTAGAGTAGTATTTGTATCTTTAAAGGCCATGGTTGGTAAGAGCCAGGATTTTATTATCCTATCTAATAAGTCTAATAAAAGGCTAATATGCAAATTGACCAAATGGTGAAATGACTGGTTGCTATGACATGCACTGACAACCAGGGGGCAGACGCTCAATGCAGGAGCTGTCCCCTGGTGGTCAGTGTGCTCCCACAACTGGAGCGCCGCTCAGCTGAGCTTATGGCTGGCGAGCGCAGTGGCAATGGCAGAGCCTCTCCTACCTCCATGGCAGCCGTAAGCATGTCCGGCTGATGGTTTGTGGGGAGCAGGCCTAAGCTGTCAGTTGGACATCCCCCTAGGGTTCCCAGGCTGCGTTAGGGCACAGGCTGGACTGAGGGAACCCTTGTGCACTGGGCCTCTAATTAGGAATAAAAGGGAAGCTATCTGGCTTTATGCAGGAGATGACAGTATATAGTTCTTCCTTTAAGAAGACAACTAGTGCTGCAGTATGGAGAAAGGGTTGTAGAAAGTGGGAGTGGAGGTAAGGACCGTTTAGAAGACTGTTACAGGTAGCCAAGTGGCAGATAACCGAGGAGTCAGAGCTTACAGTAAACGGTGATGGGGAAGTGAGTGGATTTGAGATATATTTTGGATGAGAGCCAAGTAGACCTGCTGCTGTATTAATGTGAAGTAAGAAAGTCAGGAATCGCCCTGGCTGAATAGCTCAGTTGGTTAGAACATTACCCTGATACAACAAGGTTGTGGATTCGATCTCTGGGCAGGCTGCATACAAGAAGCAACCAATGAATGCCTAAGTATGTGGAACAACAAATCGATGTGTTTATTTCTCTCTCTCCCTCCCTCTTCCCCTTCTTTCCCTCTCGTTTTTTCCTTTCCCTTCTCTTTCTAAAATCAATTAAAAATAAATAAATAAAAAGGAAAGCAGGAATTGAGAATGACTCCTGGGTTTTGACTTCAGCACCTGGGTGGACAGTGGTACTGTTTATTGAGCAGGACAAGTCTGGGAGAAATGGATTGGGCAGATGGGAATCAAGTTGTTTTGGCCAGGTTGAGTTAGAAATGCCTCTTAGTCATTAACGTAGGGATGTCAGACTGGGAATAGAAATGTGGGAGTCATTTGTATATAGATGGCATTTAAATCTGTGAGAGCTGGGAAGGTCATCTAGTGATGAGATTGAAGTTAACAGTCTTACTGTGCCCTGAGGCATGACAATAATTAGGAGGAAGAGAAGGAATGGTCAGTGTCGTAGGAGGAAAAAAGTGGAGGATTACCTCTGTAAGGCCAGATGTTTTTAGAAGGACCATGATAAACAGCAACCAATGGACTTAATCATATGAACGTCCTTGGTGATCATGACTAGAGGTCTCATGTGGATGCATAAATCTGGGTTTGAAGATAGAATTCATCTTTGAGTTAGAGATACTCAAATGCCAATTGTTTAATAGTAAGATGATTTCTTCAGCCAGCCGCCTTTCCCTGTAGGGGCCTCAAGGTGGAGCTAATGAGTCGCATAATTAGTTGATGCTTTAGGTCAGTGATTTTCACCAGGTGTGCTGCAAAAATTTGTAAAGCGTGCATTATCTGACTATTTAATCAGGGGCACTGACCTCCTTTCCCTTAGACTGTCAAATTAAAAAATGATAACAGACAACACAATAATAGTTGTCTGGTGTGATTGAATCAAAATTCGTCAGATTGGCAAAAAATATATTTTTGATGTGCCACAGAATTTTAGTAATTACAGTAATTTATGTGTGTCATGAGGTGAAAAAGGTTGAAAATCACTGCTTTAGGTTGACTAGATCTGGTGCTTTTGAAAAACTAAAGAGATTTCCTGGAAGATTGAGTCGGGAGAGAAAAATTCTCCTTGCTAACCAAAAGTGATTATAGATTGAGGCCCTAATTTCTTAAAAATATGAAAAAGTGGGATATAGAAATGTACATGATCTCAAATTTTTTTTAAAAATTAAAAAGTGTAAAATTAAAACTGTGAGATTCCTAGTGATAGCAGATTAATATATTTTTAAATTTATTTATGAAATTGCACCAAAATGACACCAGAATGATTTTTAAAAAATATATATCTTTATTGATTTCAGAGAGGAAGGGAGAGGAAAAGAGAGATAGAAACATCAATGATGAGAGAGAATCATTGATTGGCTACTTTTTGCACGTCCTCTACTGGGGATTAAGCCTGCAACCCAGGCATATACCCTTGACTGAAATTGAACCTGGAACCCTTCAGTCTGCAGGCTGACACTCTATCCACTGAGCCAAACCAGCGAGGGCCAGAATGATTAAAAAAAAAAAGACATACACCTGTAAGGACAAAGGGTGATAGAAGGGGAGGCAACATCAGTACAATTGGGGACTAGAAAGCAAATGTAGAGGTGAGGTGGCTACTTAGGCAACCTAAACTAGCTGCCTTAGGAGCTCCCTGAGGGGTAAAACTAAGAAGCCACCACGTTTACCCTGTGGAAATTTTCAAAAAGCACCAAGAATTGGGAGCACCAAGAACCTCTAGGACTAACAGAAAAGTGGAGCTGACTAGAAGAATGTAAGGACCTCCAGAAGCAGTTAGAGTTTCTGATTCTTTTCTCATTCCTCACACTCAAGCCACTGTCCCTTCCCCATATGGCAGAACTGGAGGTAATTCTCTGAAGGGGATAAAATAGAGAGTTTGTGGACACCAGGCACAATTGAGGATAGGAACAAAAATCCTAAAGTCAGGATGTTAAGTAAAAGGTTACCGAATGTCGAGACTTTGGCTCTCAGCCTTATATCTTCTCTGCAAGGATTTGAGCCTTTTCTTGAACATCTGGACAGGCCAGGAGAAGAGACTGGGAGATACTGATATTGGAGGGGAAGGCAGATCCTTAACAGAATGACCCAGCAGAGTGCTAATAAAAGGATCAGCAAGCCCTCGATGTGCAGAGAGCTTTCAGTGTTTCCGTCTCAGCTTGTGGACAGACAAAAGCCACCAACTATTTAAGAGAAGATTCTAATGTGAATCTGAAGTAAAAACAAAGAAGGAAAAGCATATTGAGTGACTCATCATTGAGGGAGAAGAAAATTTCCAGGAAAAATTTTAATTAATATCTTCAAAAAGAAAAGTTATCTTAGCCATAAATCAAGAATTTTTAAAACCCAGAGAACAAAGAGCACATGAAAATTGAGATCATGATAGAAATGAAAAAAAAATCAATAGAAGAGAAGAAAAAAATTAAGGAAATCACATATAAAGTGAAACAAAACAAAAACAAAAAAACAGATCAAGGATTGGAAAGAAAATATATGAAAACGAGAGGACTAGACTATAAATTCAATATCTGAATAACTAACAGAAGTGCCAAAAAGAGAAAATGGACATTGGAGAGCATCAAAGAAGTCATTCAAGATAACAGACGAGAAGTAAAGACATAATGTGCTACCTGCTTGTGCCTGAAAGATGAGATTTAGGGATGCCTTCCCCTCACCGCCTTCCACATTTTTCTTTAATTTCCAAATTTTCTGTAACAACTATCTTTTAAAATTAGGAGGAAAAGTATGGTTCCAATATTACCAGTTTTGCCCTAGAACACTGAACTCACAGGTGATCCTGTTTTCAGCAGAATAAATGTGTAAAAGGAGCATGTTGAAAGGGACAACTTAAATTTAATCATCCTATATAATAAAAGCCTAATATGCAAATTGTCCCCTCAACTGGGAGTTTGATCAGAGGGTCAGGCCTGCCCGCAGCCGCGAGGGTCCCTACCTATGCACGAATTTCGTGCACTGGACTCTAGTTTAATCATAAATTGAATTACCAGCACCAAGTCAGACTCATTTTCTTGCCTCTAGGGAAATGCTCTCCTAGCCAGCCACCCAGAAACAGGTCACAGGGCTGTGTTTGGTATTTGATTTTTATTAGCACTTGAGCTTCTTTCTTTCATGTTAAAGACTCATTTTACATGAATTCCTCTGGGGACTTTTGGGCTGTCAGCCCCTGACCAGAGAATGAACCATTCTGTTCTTAATTCTCTATGCATGGCCAGGCTGTCCCTGCCGCTTCATATACGTTCTCACCCTGCATCTGAATATTTTGGAGCTTAAAAACCTTCTGGACTTGTAAAGTTTTTTTGTTTTGTTTTGTTTTGTTGTGTTTTTTTTTTTTTTTAATAGTTGCTCACCTTTTGCACTGGGGCTAGTTTTAGACTGCCTGTTTCTCCCCCTACAAGTTTGTGAGCCCACAGCTGCCCCAGAGGAAGGCGTGAGCATGAGCACTGCGGGTGGAGAGGGGAGTGTGGAGCTTTCCTGTTGATACTAACCACGGTGGCACTTCCTTGGAGAGAATCCAGTGGCGATGTTGAAAGCCAAACCACAGACAGTATCTGTCACCCAACTCCCAAACACTTTTGTCATTGCACTTTAATGACTGTTATTAGTTTCTGATAAACACTTCGGATGACAGGTATTATGTTTCCATTGTTTAACTTGTATTATAGAAAAATTCAAACATATTCAAGGTGGAGTGAAAATATAACAATTCCCCATTGTACCCATCAGCCAGCTCCAGCAGCTGTCCACTCACGGTCCATCTTGTTCTAGTTCTGCTCCCAGCCCCTCCCAGTTCCCATCTTTGGGTTGTTTTAAAGCAAAACCCAGATATCATGTTATTTCATGCAAAAACATTTAGTATGTATCTCTAAAATACGAGCATTCTTTTGAAAAAGAAAGAGAATCATGTCATCATTAATAATAAAAAGAAATTACTTTTGTTATTATCCTCAAATGTCCTGTTAGTGTTCCGTTTCCTCACTTGTCTCAGATGCTGTTTTTAATCTATTTTTTCCAAATTGGGATCCAAATAAAATCCACACGTTTTCCAAATAACTTCAAAATCCCTCCGCATCTATTTATTTTTCCTTACCATTTATTTGTTAAAGACACTGAGTCATTTTCCCTCTCTGTATTTGAAAATAAGGTAGTGAAATTCCATATTACTAGGAATACTTTGAAATCATGATGAACTGCTCCACATGAAAAAAATATAAGGTTAAAAACAACAACACAGGGTTCAAGAGAGATTGGTTCCGTGCCGTGAATTAAAAGTCACCTAGTCCCCGAGGCCCTCCCTGGCCACCCAGCGAACAGTCCTGCCACCTTCCAAACCCCGGGCACCTCACACCCCCCTTTCCTCTTTCACTTCTCCTCCCGACACCTGGCACTGCCTCAGGGGCTCTGTAAGAATATGTTTTACTTGTGTACTGTCTACCTACCCTCCAGAGCAGCGGTCCTCAACCTGTGGGTCTCAACCCCTTTGGAGGTTGAACGACCCTTTCACAGGGGTCGCCTAAGACCATCAGAAAACAGATATTTCCATTTACGATTCATCTCAGTGGCAAAATTACAGTGACGAAGTAGCAACGAAAATAACTTTATGGTCGGGGGTCACCACAACACGAGGAACTGTATTAAAGGGTCGCGGCATTAGGAAGGTTGAGAACCACTGCTCTAGAGTGTATGCTCCATGAAGGCAAGGGTTTCGTGGGTTCTGTTCTCCGCTGCTCCCCGGCACTGGGGAGGTGAGTGAGGAAACATTGAGGCAGCACGGAAATGGGGTGCGGATGGCTGCGGAGAGGAGGCGCCGCGGAAAGTTTCTCCACGCACCCCTTTGTGGTGTCACTGGCTGCAGAGATGCCTATAAAGTTCGTGGGAAGCTCAGAGGATGAGGACCTTCTGTTGTCACTCAGCGATGGGCCACCTCTGCCGGTGCTGACTTGGTCTGCTGTCCCTTTCACCCCATTGCAGGGGGAGGCCTCCTCAGCCACAGGCTGGCTGGCCAGTTTGGGCCACAGAATCCCAGTTTGGGGTGGGAGACCAGCCCTGTGAGACCATCCCCGCCAGTCTGAACGGGGATGGTGGTCGTGCACAGGTTCTCTGGCTTCAGACGTGTGTCCCCACCTTTCTCTGTGGCTGGCCTGCAGTCAGACTGGGAAACCCCGGGTGAGTCAGCACTGCGGTATGAACCAGCGCTGCCTCAGCCGGTCCCGCCCCCGAACCTTCGCCTTCGCCTTATGAAATGGGACAGTACCCTTCCAGCCCGCAGGGAGGTTGCGGCTTTCATTGTTGTGAGTTTTTCCCGCTGCCCACGGATGCGGGGGGGAAGGCGGGGTGTCAGCCTGCAGAAGGCAGCGCTCCAGCCCTGGGAAAAGTGAGGGTAACAGTGACTGAGCACGCAGAGGGCGGGGAAGGCCCGGGCTAACTGGGGAGAGAGTCTGGCTGAATCTCGGGGCCCTCGCGTGCCGGGAGGCTGATCCCCTTCTTGCCACACTGACAGAGGATGCGTTGCAGGGACGACTCATTCACGTGCCCATCCCTCCACTGGCTGTGTGTGCTTTTCCCATGAGGTGTGGGCACCCTGTGAGGGCAGACGTGGCAGTGAGCGGCATTCCAGCTCTCCTCCCTGCTCGCTCATTGCCCTTCAGGGGACCACATGGGTGTCTCCAAGGACAGCACCCTGCTTCTTTCTCTGGGATGGGGACTTTGACTTTTACTGCTGGTACCAGACTCGCACATTTAGAATGTTTTCTGCGCTCTATGAAGACCAGAAAGGACCCCTGATTGTGTGTGTGTGTGTGTGTGTGTGTGTGTGTGTGTGTGTGTGTTTTGTTCTCTAGATATGCAGCCACTCGCTATAGGTGACTACGTTTAAATTCAAATCAGATTCAGTTAAATAAAAATTAAATCCAGCCAAAACTGGTTTGGCTCAGTGGATAGAGCGTTGGCCTGCGGACTGAAAGGTCCCAGGTTTGATTCCGGTCAAGGGCATGTACCTTGGTTGCGGGCACATCCCCAGTAGGGGGCGTGCAGGAGGCGGCTGATCGATGTCTCTCTCTTATGGATGTTTCTAGCTCTCTATCCTTATCCCTTCCTCTCTGTAAAAAATCAATAAAATATATCTAAAAAAAAATTAAATCCAGTTCCTCAGTCATACGAGCCATATTTTAAGAGCTCAGTTTGCACACGAGGCTGGTGACTACTGTGTTACATTATAGAACATGCCCTTCGCAGTGGAACATTCTAGAAGGCAGTGCTGGACATCTTTCTGTCCAAGGTTGACGACTGTGGGGAGGGAACTCCCGAGCACAGGGGAGAAAGATGAGTGGCAAACAATGGAAAATGAGCCATTGCAGGTTTGACCTGGGGTTCTCTTCCCACGGTAAAACACATCTCCGGTGAACTCTTACTTTGGGCAAAGACTTAAGGTCCCGGGCGTTGAGTTTCCATTTCAAGGCTGTCCCCAGGGCGCTTCAGCCATGGAGCACTCACCACCTTTCAGCACCACGTTGTCAGGGACACAAGCTGCTCCTCCACCCCCCAGCGTAGCCAAGAGATGGCTCCTTCCCACATGACTCTCACTCGGCTGGAGCATCCCCTCCCTGGGGAGAAGTGAAAGATGGGGAGTTTTATAGCAACATGACTTTGGAATTAGTGGGAAAGGACCTTCTTACCACTGTCCGTTTGCCATTTGTAATTCTGTGAAAAGAAGAAAAGAGAAACCCTTGGATGAAACAGATGCTTCCCTAGAATGTCAGCTGCTGGTCTCCCTGTTGGTGTGTCAGTCCAAGAGCCAGGCCTCCGTGATCTAGGGAGACACTCACGCTCTTGGGCGAGCGTCTCTTTAAATCTTGCATCCTCAGCACCTGGTTTGTCACTTTCGCTCCATCCTGCTGCCTCGCTATGGGCCCATTTACCGCTCCTCCTGGCAGGCTCGCTGGCAGGCATCCTGGTCTTGCACACAGCTCATCGGGCACCTGCAGCCTCACTCTGTGTCTGCACCTCTCCCCCTCCGGACCCCTCAGGTCAGGACTGGACCTCCTGGCTCTTTGCATACCTTCCCTGGCCTGGAGGACATGTAAGTAAGTGGCTAATGGATCGGTGAGCAAATCAGCCTGCCAGGGACCAACTCTCTCAGCTTAGCCTTTTCCATGAACAGTTCAGAAAACATCGGACATTGTCACCTGCCAAGCTCCACATGTCTGCACAGTGCCATTCTCTCAGCCGAGAGTCCTCTCATCACCATGGCAATGGATGTCGGCACTGGTCATCCCACCTGCCCTTTTCCAGAATCCTGTCACTTTAAGGGTCGGGCTGAGCCATCTCACCAGAAAGCTGTCTCTCAGAATGGTTCTCCTCCTCTCTTTCAAGTGGAAAATCAGTTTGAAAATTATGGATAAGACTGTATTGTATTCAAATATAGTAAAAAATGTTTTTATACATTGTTATTGTTTCCACCTGGAATTGGTTTGGGGATGAGTCTTTAATCTCTCTCTCACCCAAGCTCATGTCTTAGAAGGCCTTTTGTGCGAGCTTTGCCCTCTCTCTTCCCCAGCGGGAAAATGTTTGCTTGAATTAATACTGGTAAACAAGTTTACAACAACAACAAAAACTCTGCCTCCTCCAGAGTGCATACCACGTGTCACGCACAGCCAAGCCATCCGAGGAGCACGTGGCTGGGCCTGGGGACTGTGGTTTGGGAGGGACGGGGTGAAGACACGGTCCCCGGGACTCGGAGGCCCCGTTGTGAGCTCTGGGTGACATGCTTCCCCTTTCTGCCCCCCGCAGAGCGTGCTGAAGAAGAGGGACCAAGTGCAAGCGGAGTACGAAGCCAAACTGGAAGCCGTGGCTCTGAGAAAGGAGGACCGCCCCAAGGTCAGGGGGCCCCCAGGGAGGGCGGGCTGCTCAGCTGCACCCTGAAATCCCTGCTGGAGCCCCGTGAATCCTGCCCCAACATGGGAAGCATGGAGGTGCTCGGTGCCAGCCGGGCTGTGTTGCTGCCATTCCCTCTCTCTCTCCCTCTCAGCCTTATTTCTGGGTGTCCCTCATGTGTCCTTGAGCTTGAGTTTTCTGCTGTGTCCTGGGACTGCGTTTTTGCTAACCACGGCCAGTTCCTCTCTCTGTGAATGGGATTGAGGAGAAGGGGGAAGAGCAGTCTAGATCAGGGTTTTCCAAAGTGCGATTTGTGGACTGGTCCACAAACCGTTGCCAATCCATGACAGGAAGGTACAGAAGCTGAGAGGAGGTGCTGTGGCTTGTGTTGAACGCTCGGGATGAGTGTGTCACACTAGCGTGGAGAGTTGCACGTGGAGAGAGCTGCACACTGGCTGGGCACAGTAGCACTACCGTGTGGTTGGATTGGGAAAAGCCAACCGACAGTGCTCCTTCAGCACAGTTTGCAAAGCGCTGACCTAGTTTCCGGTGCCACCCAGCTCCAGGGCGCCGGGTCTACATGGAGGCTCACGCTGTTGTATCACTCCTATTTGTTGTCTCTCCTTCTCCCCCCGCACCCCTCCTAATCAGGATTCAAAACAAGAGCCATAACAGCCAACAAGCAAGTGCTTACAGTGTGCCTAGCGCTTTATATTTGTGTTGTCTCATTTATGCCATACAATAGTCACGTGGTTCAGGCACCATCTTTATTCCCATCGGGAGATGAGCAAACCGAGGCCCAAGGTCACACAGCCCGCAGGGGGTCACACGCGGACTTTAGAACCTTGCCAGCTATCGTGATGTCACTCTGCTCCTCTTTGAATGTAACTGGAAGGTGTATTTGTTCTTGGAAAAGGGGTGGGGTAGGGATGTTATTAGATTAATAGCAGGGGCCCCGTTTCAGGGAAATAGTTTGACAATAGAACCGTTTGTTTGGGTTTCCTCCTCTGCCTTGGTTCTCATTGCCTAGAAAGAACTGGCTTTGGGGATTTGAAACCCACACCTCAGAAATGGCACTCCTGACTCTGTATAGTACTTTTATATGTTTACTAGAGGCCTGGTGCACGAATTCATGCACCAGTAGGGTCCCTCGGCCTGGCCTGTGGAATGGGGCCAAAACTGGCTCTCTGACATCCCCTGAGGGGTCCCCGATTGTAAGAGGGTGCAGGCCAGGCTGAAGGACCCCACTGGTGCACATTTGGGAACAAGGAGGGACACAAGAGATTGGTCAGCTAGGGAAGGGTCACGGGAAGGCTCCAGAGCGTGTCCGGTCCATCTCACTCAGTCCCCATCCGCCAACTCCAGCAGCAAGCTAACCTACTAGTCAGAGTGTCTTCCCCCTGATGGTCAATGCACGTCATAGCGACTGGTCAACTGGTTGACTGCCCCTCTGGTGGTCAGTGCACATCATAGTGAGCAGTTGAGCAGTCTTAGCATACCAACACTTTGATTGGTTGAACAGATGACCAGACATTAGCATATTAGGCTTTTATTATCTAGGTTTGCTTCACATGATCACTCCAGCAGTCACCACAGGGAAGGCACTGTTCTTTCCCCATTTCAGGGAACAAGGAAATAAGGCACAAAGCATCTCAATAAATTGCCTAATTTTTGTGTGCCAGAGATCTTTATCCAGTGTGCTTGACACATCAGGCAGGCAATACACTTGTGGCATTGCGTCCTGTGTCGCCCAGAGTGTCTGCATAATAGAGTGACAGGCTGCGTACGGAGAGAACAACCATAAAGATAGGGACTCTCATCACTGGCCTGGTGTTTGCAGCTGGAACCTGGCCAGACAGCGAGGTACCCTCTTCCATTCCATGTGTCACGAGGGAGGAGATGATGGGAATACAGCGGTGCACATGGCTGTCCTCTGCCTCCCAGCTGCCTGTCCCATTGGCCATTCTGGTTGGCCCTGTGACATTCTGGAACCTGGTGCTGTCTGCTGAGCCCATGTCTCAGTCTCATTTAAAGGAATGACACAGAGCCCTGGCCGGGTGGCTCAGGTGGTTGGAGCAAAGGTTACAAGTTCAGTTCCCAGTCAGGGCAGTACCTCAGTTACAGGTTTGACCCCTGACTGGGGGATGTAAGGGAGGCAACCAATCGATGTTTCTCTCATGTCAATGTTTCTCCCTTTCTTTCTGTCACTTTCTCAAAATCAGTAAAAACATCCTCTGGTGAGGATGAAAAAACAAAAACAGAATGACACAGAATACTGTGTTTATGTATTTTAAATGTTCATTCTTACACTTTAGCTCCCAAATATAAAGATAGACGTTACTTCTCCTGGCCAGGGAGGGGAAGGGAGATGGCAAGTCCCGCCACTGGCCTGGTCTGCAAGCTGAGGACCCTGTATTTAAGAGATGTCGCTTACATAGTTCTTTCAGCATCCATGCCTGCTCAGCCCTGAACACAAGCTTTCTTAGAGGCTGGTTTTGTCATTTAATATATGTCCGGTCCTGTGTGGGACAGTTTCTTTCTAAAGGCAGGGGCCAAGGGTGTGAATAATAGGTCCATTTAAATCTTGATGATGGCCTGGCTTGCTGGCTGCAGAGGTTCACACCCGTCTTGGGGCAGATGGAGCAGCAGGAACAGCTGTTTCCGGTTCCTGAGGTCTAGCTAGCCAAGCTGCTCTCTCCCCTTATTGCTGGCCTGGATATTCCTCTTCTCCCAGTGGGTGACTCCTCTTAGCAGCTGCGTCGGGCGGTCTCCATCACCCCTCTTCCTGGTGGCATGCAGAGCCCTGTTGTAGTTAACTTTGCTGCCTAGTTAGAATTGTGATGTTTAGCCCGATGGAGGTTGTAACAGGGGCAGCACAAATGGTGCCACCAGTTTGGATCTGGGGTTCAGCTCCGTTGGTGGGCAGAGGAGGGCAGTCAGTCCCGGTTGACTATGGTGAAAGAGCACAGGGTTTTGAATCAGACGGCCCTGGCTGCAAATCTCGGCTCTGCCCCGGCGTGGACTGGGTTGCTGCTTAGCCCTGGTGGGGTTCAGACCTGTGGCTGCTGTGTGGGTGCAGAGGTGGGCACAGTGTTGGAGGTGGTCCCAAGTGCTCCATCGGTGGAGCCTCTGCCGCACATTCCAGTTCCAGTTGTTGATAGCAGGAATGCTGGACGTGTTTGCTGAGTTTGTTGTCATGATTAAAAGATATTCTTCTGTCTAAACGTATATTTTAGGCATTATTCTTTATGTCCTAAGGTTTCTGCTTTCCCACTCCTCCCGACCACCTATCCTCCCAACCACACCCATTAGCAGTAGACAGACATCCGGGAAGTGAATGGCTAAAGCTTTTGCTGGGCTTTGTTTTATATATTTGTTTGTTTTCAAATATATTTTTATTGATTTCAGAGAGGAAGGGAGAGGGGAACGGAGAGAGAGATTGAAGCATCACTGATGAGAGAGAGAATCATTGACCGGCCGTCTCCTGCACGCCCTCTACTGGGGATGGAGCCTGCAACCCAGGCATGTGCCCTTGACCAGAACCGAATCAGTCCACAGGCTGACACTCTATCCACTAAGCCAAACTGGCCAGGACATGTGTTATGTGTTGTTTTTTTAAATGTGTTTTTATTGATTTTCTTAGAGAAGAAGGAATATATAAACATAGATGAGACAGAAACATTATCAATTGGCTGCCCGCTGCATTTCCCCCTCCCTCCCCCCACCACGGGGATCGGGCCTGCAATCGGGCATGTGCCCTGACCAGGAATCAAACCGGCAGCCTCTTGGTTCCTGGGTTGATGCTCAACCGCTGAGCTGCACCAGCCGGGCTGCTTTACGTGGTTTTGAGCTTCACTCTCCAGAGTTCCTGGTGGTGAGATGAAAGTCAGTATATCAGGAAGCGGGGCAGGGCTGACTTTACCTCTGTCTCCGTGACTTCTGCTGTAAGTTTAAGAGGGAGTAAGATTGTTCACAGGCCCATCCCAGGGAGGAGGGAAGGAGAGGAACAATGGGGAGTTTTCCCAGGGGAGGGTCCAGGTCTGGGAACGTTAACAGAAGACCTGAGAGAGGGGCCAGGGCCTTCTTGTTGTGAAGTGAAATCTTGAAAAACTGCTCTGAAGATTGAGGAAGTTGATTTTTGTGAAGCCACAACGAGTAGCAAAATCTGGCCACTTCCCCATCACCCAGAAGAAGGAAATGGCCTCGTGGGCCTCCACGGCCTTCACTGGGAATTTCACCCTGGAGTGGGTGTCCGGAGGATGAAGGAGGGATCCCTCTGGCCCCTGCTGCGGTGGGGGGACTCTCTGCATGAGGGGAATGGCAGTGTCAGGGAATGAAAGTTTTGCTTTGTGTTCAGGTTGAAGAAACTCAGCAGACTCTGCGGTGGTGTGTGTTCTCAGGCAGATGGAGCTTGGAGCTTTGGATGGCATATACAGTGGTACCTCGAGATACGAGTGCCCTAACATACTTGATTTTTGAGATACGAGCCGTCGAGCGACCGAGCAATTTTTGCTTTGAAATACGAGCAACATTTGAGATAGGAGTAATCTTGCGGATCGGCCCGCTGCACACGACCCACCAGTTTACCGAGACTCAAGCATCTCATAGTTTCCCACGCCTCAAGGTTACGGAACGAATTAAACTCGTATCTCAAGGTACCACTGTACTTGGCTATCCTCCTCTTAATTCTGAATTTGGAGAAATTACAGTCGTGGCAGCTGCCTTGGGCTGGATCTGTCAGAACCACAGGCGTGTGTGAACCTGCCAATCTGACCCACCCTACAAGCCACAGAAGATACCAAAGCTACAGCTGGAAACAAAGAGGGGCGGGAATGGGGCAGGAAGCAACCTACCCTCCTGTGAACATGAGGAAACGTGCAATTATTCTGCATTTGACCTTTCAATGCTAATCTTGTCAAGTGTGGCTAGTTTAAAGAAGAACAAAGAAGGGATGCCAAGAGAGAAGGCTTTCTGAAAACCTTACGCTTATCTTGGAAAGGTAAAAGGGAGGAGGGGGTGCTCTTTTAGGCCCTGACCCATTGGTGGCCTCGAATTGGGTATTGCCAGGCGCAGGAGCTTTGGGAATGGTCGTGTCAGTGTGGACGTGAGGCGGTGTGTCCCATGGAGTGGGGGTGGGTGCAGAAAACAGGAGCGACTGGGCTGTTGCTTCTCAGGTTGAGCACAAGTAGCAAGAACTTGGGGTCCCTTGGACAGATCTTGCCAAGACTACAGAATGGTCAGCGTTCTGGCTGAGCGGAGATGTGCCAGGAGCAAACCTCTAGCTCCGAGGCAGCAGATGGGAGCAAGGACACTGGTCTGGAGCTTCTGCAGACCCGGGGGTTAGTTAAGTGAGGGTTCTTGTTTCCGGTGCTTCTGCCAAGTGAGAAGGGACAGGCCTGACGTTTCCCAGCCTTGATCTCAGCCGGGGTTCCTAAGCCAGACCAGTGAGTCAGAGGTCACCTCAGCTAAAGAAGGCGGGCTCTGTCACCTCCCTTATCTTATGTAACTCCCGCCTCAACCCCTGTGGGTGTGGTGGTTCTCGTCTTACCGACGCGGAGCCGGGATTCGGGGGAAGCACATACAGAGTGAGGGTGCCAACGCTCACAGGTGGCGGAGCAGGAATTGGCCCTCGGGTGGGTCTTGCTCCAGAGTTGGAGCCTTTAGTCCTGCCGCTCGGGCTGCCAGCAGTCTCTGGGGAGGCGGGCCCTGGCTTTTGTAAGCAGGTGCAGATACGTGCTAGAGGGACTGAGGGAGAGGAAACACACCGGCCTTCTCCTGAGTCTTCAGTCTGTGTGTCTGCTCGCTCCTTTCAGCCATGACCGGGTGCTCTGAGGGCTCCCCTGTTCTCAGGGTATCTGCTCTTGACTCACCTGTGCCCTTTCTTCGCTCTCCCCACCTGCCGTTCTCTGACGTTTGTTTCTTTTTCTCCCTTAATTAAAAAAAAAAAAAAGCCATATCCAGTTTGGCTCAGTGGATAGAACGTTGGCATGCGGACTGAAAGGTCCCGGGTTCGATTCTGGTCGAGGCCACATGCCCAGATTGTGGGCTTGAATCCCCAGTGGGGCATGTGCAGGAAGCAGCCAGCTGATCATTGATTTTCTCTCATCATTGATGTTTGTATCTTTCTCTCCCTCTCCCTCTTCCTTCCTCTCTAAAATCATTCAATCAATATATATATATTCTAAAGCATTCTTTCAGGGCACCCACGGCTTCTCAGTCTTGACCCTATCTCAGTGATTCCTCAACATTTTTCACCTCACAGCTCACATAGGAAATGAAAACGTTGATGTGGCACAGTGGGAGAAACAGACAGGTTGCTTGAAGCTGCAGGTGAGCAGCCTGGGACTCTGGCTGCCTCCAGGGCTGTGGTCAGTGTGGTTGTCATCCACACAGACCCGTTAGAAAGCTCTGCCCCGCCTTTCACCCGGCAGCATGCGGCCAAGAAGATCCCCATCTCGGATTGCTTGCTTCTGTCATTGGTCCTGGCACCTGTCCCACGGCAGCCACGCGGCCCCTCTCCCCCAGGTTTTGGGATCATGTCTGCTTTCTATAACCTTTGGGGACTTTTCAGTCTGCCATCATCATGGGAGCAGATAATAGGACATCTGCAGCCTTCCTCCAAGGAGGACGCTTGGGTAGGGATTTATATCGGGGCCTAGAAATCCAGGTACATGGAAAGGACTCAGGCATACATTTAAAAGTGAAGGTTGTGTGAACTTACATTACCACCTGCTTGAACTTACATTACCACCAATGCTTTAGCCCCTTTAGTGACCCTTCTCTCATCACTTCAATAACCCATGTTCTGAGGTGGATGTTCTCATGAGAGATAAGGAACCCGATAAGCAAAAGCAGTCTTGTTCTCTATTTAGAAGTTTTTCTTGCCTTTTGAGGTCGAATCTGGTGATTTTTTTTTTTTTCCTTCCTTGGTGGCTTGTGATAAGCAGCACCCAACCATTAGCATTGGATATTGCCACCTCAGCATCCTTCAGACACAAGATAGCACGACTCTAACAATACCTCAGTCAGAAAATTAAAACATTGCGATAAGAAGGAATGCTGGATGTTTCTGGTCAGTGAACTGAATGTCACAAAAACGCTGTCCTAAAAGAAACAAAAGTGAGAAGAATGTGATCCTGAGCGTCTGAGGCCAGCGGCCCTCCTCTTGATGGAGTTGGACAACTTTGGTAGCTAGTCATTTCAGGCTGCTCACCCCAATTCTTCCTGTTCTCATCTCTTTCAATCCTCCTCTTCCCCCTCATCTAACCCCTCTATTCATCCCTGTGTTTCTAGGGCTCTGTTCTCTCTGACAGATCTTTTCCAGTAACCTTTGCTGGTTCCTTTATTAGCCCTATAAATGTAGGCTTCTCCATGAATTCTACCCATCGACCTTCCCTTCCTCAGCCTCCTCTTTTATTCCCTCATAGCTTAAGAAATTTTAAATCATGGCAAAATACACACAACGTAAGATTTATCATCTTAACCATTTGTAAGTGCACAGTTCAAATGTGTTCAGTAAATTCACATTGTTGTGCAGCCAGTCTCGTGGAACTCTTGTCATCTTCCAGAACTGAAATTCTCCCCCCACTAAACAACTCTGCAAGTCCCTCCTTCCTCCGGTCCCTGGACACCACCGTTCTACCTTCTGTCCCTAAGAATTTGACTACTCTAGGTACCTCATATCAGTCAGACAGTACTTGTTCTTTTGTGATTGGCTTATTTCACATAACCTAATGTCCTTAAAGTTCATTCATGTTGTAGCATCGGTCAAAATTTCCTTCTTTGCCCTGGCCTGGTGGCCCAGTTGTTGGAGTGTCATCCTGTAGTATCATCCAAAAGATTGCTGGTTCAATTCCTGGTCAGGGCATATACCTAGCTTGCGGTTGGGATATGTATGGGAGGCAACCATTGATGTTTCTCTCTCCTTTTTAAAAATATATATTTTATTGATTTTTTACAGAGAGGAAGGGAGAGAGTTAGAAACATCGATGAGAGAGAAATGATGTTTCTCTCTTACATCCATGTTTTTTTTCTCTCTCCCTCTCTAAAATGAATAAACATATTCTTGAGTGAGAATAAAAAAATTTCCTTCCTTCTTATGGCTGAGTAATATTCCATTGTATGTAAATACCACATTTTGCTTATTCACTGTGGATGGGCACTTGAGATACTTTCACCTTTTGGCTAATTTGAATAATGTTGCTATGAATGTGGGTGTTCAATATGTATCTCTGAGACCCTGCTTTCAGATTTTTTTCGTGGGGTATATACCCATAAGTAGAATTGTTGTATCATAATTATTTTTTTGTTGAGGCACTGTCACAGTGTTTTCCATGATTGTGCCATTTTTCATTCCCACTAGCAGTGCTCAAAGGTTCCAATGTCTCTACATTCTCAACAACACTTTTTAGTGTGCGTCTGTGCGTGTTTTAAATAATAACCATCCCAGTGGGTGTGAAGTGGTCTCGTTGTGGTTTTGATTTGCATTTCCCTAATGATTAGTGATGTAGGACAGCATTTCATGTGCTTGTTAGCCATTTGCGTGTCTTCTTTGGAGCAATGTCTATTCAGGTCCTTTGCTCTTTTTAAAATCCGGTTTTTATTGCTGTCGAGTTGTTTCAGCCCCCTCTTGTGGAGGGCAGCTCTCACTCTTCCCGTGGCTGCAGCTGCCGCCTCTCTCTGGTCTGTGGTCCTGTCCTTTATCCTGAGCCCTGCAGTGGACTATTGCCACCCTAGCCACCCAGACTAGAAAGAAACTTCAGGCTCTTCTCCGACTTTCTGTATCTTACATCTCACGGGCAGTTGGCTGCCAGGTGTGTCTGTCCTGTCTGCACCAGGTTTTCCATGATTGTGACTCTAAACTCTGCCCTCCCTCCTGGCGTCACAGCCACTGCCCCGGTTCCCGGGTGCCAAGGATGATCTCTGCCAGTAGATTCTGGTGTTGACTCATCTCCAATCTCTGGAGAAATCTGGGATTGAGTAGCAAGGGTGAAGAGTGACATGACATTTAAAAAACTATATTTGCTTATATTATAATAGTTTATATTTGGAAAACAAAAAGGTACCTTTTTTTAAAAATCAGACATGAAATAAAGCTTAATTAAAATATTCTGACCTAAGAAACTATGCAAATGAGAGATTATCTTTTATGAACTTTGATTATAATGTTAATATTGACAGAATGAGCAAATATTTACTGAGTGTTTAATAGGCACCAAGTGTTTTATACATTCTATCTCATTTAACCTCATATAACAACCTTGTGAGGTTGGAGAGAATTGTCCAGAGAAAGACGTTGAGGCATAGAGAAGCCCAAAGTTACCCGTCTAGCAAGTAGTAGACATCGTGTTTGGACTCTGGAAATCTGGCCCCATAACGGTCTATACAGCTGGAGGAAGCACAAGGCTTTCTATTTTCAGAAAAAGGGGCGTGAGGGAGATGGACCCCAGAAAACCTGGCCTCAGGAAGAGCCCCCGGCTTATGCCCCACCCCCGCCGATCTCACTAGTTGGGGTTCTCTCTCTGTGCCTTTGTGGGCATGTGGCTCAGTAGGTCTAGGTGCTGTCTCACTTCTGGCATTTGTCCTGTCACTCTGGAGTGTCCTCTCCCTTGTCATCACACTTCTCTGAAGAGAGGCCTCGGTGGGATGTCTTCCTGGAAGCCCGATCCCTCATCCCAGTCGGACTCGCTTTCTAGTTCCGCCTTACGTTTTGCTCCTAGGGCTCCGAGTGCAGTGGGAGCATCCTCCCAGGTAGATTGTTGGCAACCTGAGACAAGTTTGCCTGTAGCGACTCAAGCACTTCCATATTCCTCACTGCCAACCGGGGAGTCTGTGGTGAGAATGAGGAGCTGAAAATATTTCCCAAAGCCAGTCTGGGGCGATCATAATCCCCAGAGCTGTAGCCTGACTCGAATTTTTGTGGGTCAACTAGAGCTTCCACCCCCGTGAGCAGCCCCCCTTTCCTGCGAAGGACCTCCTCTGAGTCAGAGCGCCGAGCCTTCTTCTTCTCCCCGTGCCCCCGACGAGGCTCTCTTTTCAGAGCTTCCCTTCTCCTCCTCTTTGCTGAAGTAGTTTTGCTAAGCAGACTGGAAGTTGCTCCCATGCACTCACTCACCCACATGCTAGAAGGAGCAGTGCCCACCAGAGGAACAAGGGAACCGGACTGGGCCTGCAGGCGGCTGAGGCCTGGCCAGAGACCCTGGCCCTCTGGGTGTCCATGGGGCCGGTTGACTGGACATTTCGGGGGGAAATGGCTCTAATGCGGCAAAGTCCGGACACTCTTGTTTTGTGTGAGTTCCCCTCCCCCAACGTGGCCAACAGGAATGGGTGAGGCAGCAGGGAAAGGCAAGGCTGACTTCAGGCATGGCACCGGAAGAAAAAGTCAAGTTTGTTGGCAATTCTGGAAGCTTCAGTGCTTTGAGGAGGCTCCTCTTCCCCCTCTAAAGAGAAAAGTGCTTTCCTTTCGAGTTGCCTAGGGTGCCTTGCTGTCTCCTTCTCTCTTTAGTGTCCATGCCATGCACTCTCAGATGCCCTCCCTTTGCTTGCCTGGCTCCTGTATGCTGCAGCATCTCCACGTGGTCTGGGTGGCAGATGGCCACTGCCCTCGGCGCCTGTTAGAAGCCCCGCAGGTGCCACCTCCCTCAGGCATGGCCTCACCATTATTGCCGTTTCTGGGTTGGCTCCTGGCCCCTAAGGCCTGAGTGTAAGAATTCCTAAGTTGGTAAAGATTCACCCTGAAGATGACCCGCCGCTTGGAGACATGGGGGTTCCCAGGACCCGGCACACAAAATGTATGAGGTCTGATTTGTTGTTGGGAAGCTTTTGGCAGGTGGGCGTTGACCCAGCTTTGGGCGCCTTGAACCCCTGGCCGCCATCAGGGTCCAGTGGAGAGCTCTTGGGTTAGGAGAGAATCTAGCCTAGTGCTTTGGCAACCAGGGTAAAATGTCCTCTTACCTTTTCATAATACGGGGTCCTCTGTCTGGATGTGTAGGCTGGATGTGTAGGCTGGATAAAACCCACCAAAAGCCAAATGAAAGTTGTGAAATTCACACTTTGTTCCATTTTGAGCAAGTCTTTTTTCAGAAAAAACTTGAATTTGTATTTCCTATTCGTTTGACATGCATACATAATTTTTCTCTTTCTTCCCCAGAATTGCCTAACTTTAACTTTTCTTTTTTGGTAATCTGTTATCTCGGGGAGCAGAGACAAGTCTCCAGATTATATGTAATGTGGGGTTCAGAAGAGGGAGCTGTCCAACAGTCGTATTATTGCAGTTAATTCTCTGGTTAATGTGGATAGACATTGTCAAGCATGAGAACTAATGGAATAGTTCACTTGATATGGGAGAACCTTTTCTAGTTCCATTACTGGACATGGGACACTCGCAGGGCAATACCAAATCCTGCTGGCTATTTGCGAAATCTACACACATTTTTACATTAAAAAAAAAAAAAGGAACCAAAGATATATGACTCTGATTACAATGCTTCTTCTTTCTGTTTGTAAATGGGGTGGGTGTTTCCCACAAGCCCCTTATGCTTGGATGGGTTTGAAGATTTGGGTCAGGATGACCTTTCCGAGTTCCTCCTTAGACCTGAAAAGAATGGGCTCTGCCTTCAGGTAAATGCCTCCAGAGGAGAGAGTGGGCTTATGGGGCATTTTAATGTAGCAATTTGGCCCTTCACAAATGAGACCAGTTACACCCACTTCTGCATCGCCCTCCAGGTGCCCGCGGACGTGGAGAAATGTCAGGACCGGATGGAGTGCTTCAATGCCGACCTGAAAGCCGACATGGAGCGGTGGCAGAACAACAAGAGGCAGGACTTCCGGCAGCTGCTCATGGGCATGGCTGACAAGAACATCCAATATTATGAGAAGGTAAGGGGCACGCCGAGCGACCTCAGCCCTCTCAGTGAGGAAGTGTTTCCCAGAGGCGGAGCCTTTCGGGAGGGCCTGTTCCAACCCCTTCCCTATTTTAGTTTATGCTTAGCAACCCCGGCATGTCTCGCCCAGCTGTGCTCGATGTGGTGCTGATTTGGGGAGCAGAACCCCCACCGGGGTTTGAGTTGCAGTCGCTGCTGATGGAAGTGGTTTTCTCTTCCCTGTCCTTTGGCCCTGGCAGCTCACCGCTTCCCAGACTCCGTCAGGCCTTCAGTGCAGGGATGCCCCCACTCAGTGGAGGTTTGAGGTTACATTCATGTGGTTTTGGGGTTACTTTAATGGAGGCTTTGGGGTTACAGCTTAAAGGAATCACCTGCTGTGGTTCCACCTCCAGGGGTTTCTCATTTCCATTGTGCCAGGGATCCCTTTGGTCATTTGCTGAAGACTGTAGACCCCTTATCAAAACACTGTTTTGTTTTGTTTTGTTTTGTTTTGTTTTAAAACAGACTTTAAATACCTTTAAAAAAAAAAGCATGTAGAATTACAAGGGAAAGCAATTAAAAGCAGCTTTTTTCATGAATTCCCTTCTATCACAAATAGGGTCGCTGTCTTGGGACCTCATCTTGGCTCCTACGTACATTTAACAAACCCTTTCTGTGTGTCTGCTGTGCGCAAGGGGTGGCTGCACATTAATAGCAAAACGGCAGGACTCCGGCCATTAAGGAGCCCACAGCCTGGTGGAGGGTTTGCGTTGGTACAGTAATCCCGCCGCTGCAGAGCGAGGGAAAGAACAGGAAACGGGGAGAAAGTGCTGAGGGCAGAATTCAGATCAGGGACAGGAAGGGGCCAGTGGAGTGGGCGGGAAAGGCCAAACTGAGGAAACTGCATTTAATCTGATTCTCAGAGACAAGGACTTAGGGAGTAAGTATTCCAGGCAACGGGAACAGCATGTGCCACATAGGCAAGGTCAGAAAAAGCTGAAGCATTTGAGGGTCAAAAGGAAAACTGGCGTGGCCTTGGATCCATCGCTGGCATAGAAGGATCCGTAAGGGAGAGAGCAGGACCCGGAATGCCTTGGACCCCGCTCTGGTTCTCTCTGGTTTTGAAAGTTAGCTCCGCGTCTGGCTTCTTCTCCATCCTCAGAGTCACCAAGAAAGAGGAGCAGGGAGTGATGTCACTACTCTTGACCTAAGGCTGCCTCTTTCCTCCCATCTCCTCCGAATTCATCCCCAAATGACCCAGCACAAATTCCTGCTTCTAGCAAAGACCTCGTGTGGTTCTCCCGCCCATCCGTCCATCCCTCTTTGCAAAAGACTTGTCACAGGGAGCATCAGTTTTGCTGAGTAAGGTGGTCTTAGAGGACCGTGCCCAAGTTGTCTACGGACCTGGGGTGCAGGGGGATTGGTAGAACTCTTGTTTGGAGTCATGACTAGCAGTGTCATGACTAGCAGTGTGTCCTGGGCAAGTTACTTCACCTCCTGGGTCTCATTTTCCTCATCTGTGAAGTGTGTGCACACCTGTCTGTGTGTGTATATGTGTGTGTGTATGTGTGTGTGTGTGTGTGTTGAGAACTACCGATAGTGAATGTAAAATACATGGCAGTGTTTGGACATGATGACACAATAAATACAGAATTCCCTCCCACCTTTGTCCCAGTTGGAAGCTTCTGGAGCCACCACACAAGCAAAAGTGAGGCTGGGGAGGAAGAGCGGGTTTCCGCGCCCTCGGAGCCGGGTGGCTGACTCATCCCAGTGACACTCACAGCCTGATGCAGGCACCACCCACACCTGCAGCCACGTCCCCATCCTGGCTGAGGGCCTAGCGCCTCATCGCGGGCTTGCAGCCTGCTCTGTCCTCTGCTTTTTGAAGGGAAGGAGTTTCTTTCAGGGACTCCATTTCCACTCCCTGGATGTGAGCATGTAGTACGGACAGCGCATTGCGACCTGGTACATGCTGTGTATCTTTCGTAGACATGGGGGTGAAATGCTCAAAACCAGCACCTGTCACCTCCACCCGTGCTCGTAGTTACGGGTAACGCATGTGGGCATCATTAGACAGGGCCACCCAGCAGGATCGGCGGGATTAGAGCAGAACCGAGAAGCCGACCCCGCAGTCTGAACCCCGGTGCTGATGCTCCGTGCCCCGTGTTGTTGTTTCAGTGCCTCATGGCGTGGGAGTCGATCATTCCACTTCTGCAGGAGAAGCAAGAGGCCAAGTGAGTTCCTCCCGGGGACAGAGGCGCTTCTACCCACGCGGGGCGCGCACGCCACCCCGGGATGCCCCAGCTGTGCCGGAGAGCGGGCACCGAGCAAGCGACCACAGACACATCTCTCCTCGTGTATCCCTTCCCCTTCCCCGCCTGCCTCTGTCGGACCGTTGTTTTCACTTAGTATTTATTCCCTAGCGGAGGCGCCGGGCTGGGATCATCTCTCAGCGGAAGCCGCGGACCTCCGTGCCGTGAAGGAACTGGGACACGCAACACTACGAAGATTGGAAAGTGAGGGAGCAGACCTCCTCAGTGGCCACTCTGACATCGTGTCCCCGTTTCCTGTTCTGGGACAGCGGGGCTGCCTGTTGCAAAAGAGACCCCGGGCCCCGCTTTTCAGGGATGCGAGGAAGGTACCAACAGGAGGCCATTCTTGCTTCCCATGGCCACACGGCAGCTCTGGAGAGACCTCTGTGGGCAACGACGTGTCCCAGCCTGGCAGGAGGGGTTGGCACCTCCGCGGAAGGTCCTTCCTGGACAGTGGCCTGCTCGTGATGAGCGGTGCCCGTTGGATGCTTTCCGGTTCCCGGGGGGCCATTTAAATCAGAGTCTACAGGCATCCGAACTAGAGCCAGCCAGCCAGCCAGCATCCTTGTCATTACGTAATGTCTCGGGGAGCTGGAGGACAGGGCTCCCCAAACTTGTTTCTGACACTAGAATGCAGAAGATGGGAAGCTGTTTTTTTTGTGTAAAATGAAAAAAAGGTGCATTTTCCCCTGTGACGTCCTTCCATGTTGTTGTTTTGTTTGTGAAATGTCATCGAAGTAGAAAGTAGGTCTGTGGGGGAGTAGCTCTGGTCTCGAAGTCAGGGTGGCTCCCCGTCTTGTTGAGATTTTGGGGCAGATACCAAGCCCCGCTTCCCACATCTGCTTTGTGCAATTGCCTTTACCTCACCAAAAAGTCCTAGTTCAATGTTTCCTATTATGTCCACGGAGCGCTCGGGTAACGTGCAGGCGAGAGGCTGGCGTGTGGTTATAACACAGTCGAGGTTCTGCAAACTCAGTGTGCGTGTCCTGCAGGAAGTGCTTTAGTCCCTGCTGTTTCCGAGCAGGAGCAAAGCCAGTCCCCGGTGGAACCTGCACTGTGTCTCCAGCGGCCGTGGGCTCTGCTTCTGGGTGCGTGAAGGTCGGTTTGTAGCCAGGTTCCTGGGGCCTGAAGCTGCATCTAATCTTCATTCCAAACTCCCCAGGTTTACTTTTAAACCAACATCAGACAAGCGAATGGGGAGAAAAAGAATCTATCTTCCAACGAGGTTTTTTCTTTTTCTCCTGAAAAGAAGCTACATGTCACGTTTGTGTTCTTTCTTCTGTGGCTCATCCTTATAAAATTGTAAATCTGAGCCTTCAATACGTGGTAGTTTTCTTTCTTTCTTTTTCTTTTTTAAATATATCTTAGTGATTTTTTACAGAGAGGAAGGGAGAGAGATAGAAAGTCAGAAACATCGATGAGAGAGAGCCATCGATCAGCCGCCTCCTGCACACCCCACTGTGGAGATGTGTCCGCAAGCAAGGTACATGCCCCCGACCGGAATCGAACCCGGGACCCTTCAGTCCGCAAGCCGATGCTCCATCCACTGAGCCAAACCGGTCTCGGCAAAGGAATTAACCCGCTTTTTTTTTTTTTTTTTTTAACGGAGCAGCTGTGCGGAGACAGTGCTGCATGTAGAAGGTAACCTGCAGACGCCGCCAGCCAGCGGGCGGCACGTGGGAAGTCACTCCATTCCCCTTCCGACGGCAGAGCTGACCTGGTGTCAGCCTCGCTGTGATGCTGTCACCGGCCAGTCGGTTCTGTTTCATCGGGTTTGGAAAGGTTTTTTATATCACTGCGCTGTTAGACCCTGTCTGTGCTATGCTCAAGTCCTTTGATGTAAATTTTCAGTTTGGTACGATTAGAAATGATACATCGAAGTAGATGGATCGGAACAGTCCGTCTACCCCGAGTGCTTCATTCTACCTCTAAACCATCACGTTGATGGGGGCGTGGGTGCCCGGGCCCAGCCTGACCGCTTGCTGGTAGAATCAGGGTGGGTTGATGGCTCTCTATTGATACTTGATGGAAGACACTAGACTGAGAACACTCATCTCCGGGAATGTGTGAAGCCTTGCCTTCTGGAACGCGTGCTTTTAAAATGTTGCCCAGTGTCATGCATACTCAGAAAGAACTGTGGCGGGAATTACAGGAAAGCTAGACGGTAGTCTGCTGGCTTCATCGATGGGACATTTGGGGAAGGGGGTAGGGTCTGCAGTCATCTCTGAACATGTCTGGAGGCGAAAGACCAGCTCTGAAAGGGTGTGGGCATCTTGGGATTTTGTCTTCCTCTCTTCGGCCCCCACGTGACGTTCCTGTGCCAGAAGACACCAGCAAGAGCGGAAACCCGGCACACTGCCTGCCAGCGTGCTCCTGGTGGCAGCTGTGGGAAAGCTGTGTGTCGTACAGGCTTCCTTGGAGAAATGGCCTGAGCTGGCATCCTAAGGCGAGGAGTCAGGGCCGGAAGGAAAGGGACAGCAGGCAGGGAGGGGGGCTCTCCAGGCCTCCCCAGAGGGTCAGCAGGCCCAAGTGTTCTCCTCTTCATCTCAATCGGCACAAGGGAGATGACACTCCGCATCCCTTCCTCTGCCTGCATGTCGGAAGGAAAAGTAAGCAGAGATGTGCGATCCAGAGACTTCTGTGCCAAAGACCGCCTCATCGAGGCTTCGTCGCCCCATCCCCCGGGTCTCCACCCAGCCGTGGTGCTGAGAGCCCCGACTCCTGTCTGGTATTTGTCTCCCGGGAGATTTTTGCCTGCGGATGCGCCTTACCTCGGGCAGACAGACATGGGAGGCTTGAAAGCACGTGGCGGTGGGATGGACAGTCACCCCGTCCGCTGGCCCCGGGCCTGGGAAACAGCAGGTTTCGTTGAGCAGATGAAAAATCCAGGCCCCGGCAGAAGAGAGGGTTCCCAGACTCTAAGCAGGTTTGGAGAGCAGGTGGTGGGGAAGCGAAGCTGGCAGCAGATGCGGACATGGTTCTTCCCGATCGTGGGCTGGGCGGCTGCTCAGCAAGGAGCCACTGCCCCCGAGGGAGGCGGCCTGTCCCGCACGGCAGGCGGGCGGGGCTCTCTCCTTCAGGAAGCCTTAGTGGCCATTCCCACTGAGCTCAGATAAGTGTGACTCGGGAGGCGACCAGCTTGTATGTCTCTGTGCGGCTCCTTGAACTCACCAGACACCTTCCTGTAGTTGAAATAACACCACCCGGCACGGCGCTGGGGTCCTGGGGATGTTGCACAAGATTGCGGCCACGCGGAGCGCGCTCTGCATGTTGGTGGATGAGTGTTTTCTCAGTCGCCGTCCACGCACACTTGCTGCTCGTGTCCTGGGAGGCCGCCTTTTGTGACGGAACCACAGGAAGCTCTGCTGTAGAGGAGGGCATGATGGCCCCCGAGGCCGTCAGCCAGTGGGGTGTCTCTCGGGACGGCACCAGTCCAAGAAACCCAGAGTTTGTGTGACTTGACCCTGAGATCGGGAGCATTGAAACCATGGGCACCAGTGGCTCTTTTGATGCCATTCGTGGGATTGCAGGACAGTCCTTCTCTGGACTGTGTCCTGATGAGGGGATAGCGAGGTCCAGAGCCACCTCCTGGGTCTACGTTGGCCTCAGCTGTTTGAGTCTTGGGATGGGTCAGAGCGGGCTCCGCTCCAGCTGCGCTAAAAGGTGCTTCTGCTGAGCCAATGGGCTGCCTGTGGCCAGGGCGGGCGTACCATCCTAGACCCGCCTTCCTAGATGCTGCCCTAAAGGTCTGTGGAAACTGGTTAATCTGATTATGAGGCTGGGGTAACACCGCTTTGCTCATCCCCGTTTACAGAATGATGTGGGGAATGGGGGTTCGCCTCTTACTTTCAAAAGTCCTCCAGCTGGCAATAGATGGGACACGCCCGCTCATTTCTTACATTTCCTCTCTTCGGGTGGTAGGTGGCATTTACCAGTAAATGGGGGGGAATGTCACCCCCTGGGTCAGACAGATTGGGCTAGGTGTGTTGGAGTTGCCCTCTTCCTTGTGTTTTTTTAATTCAGTGAGTAAGCCAGAAACCCGGGTTTTGATCAGTCTGCCACAGTTAGCTGGTTGGCTTTCTGTTTGAGGGAAGTCTGGTCTCCTCAGAGCTGCACGGATTAGAGCAGGCGCAGGGCTGGCTGCGTTAGAAAAGGTGGGGAGGGGCTTTGTTATGGGGGGGTTGACTGTTCTTTCTTAATCGTATGTATTTGCAATGCTTTCTGGGTACGGCTGTCTGCTCCCGTGTGTGTGGCAGAAACATGCGTTGGCCAGGTGGTGTTTACTACTACAGAGAGAGCCTGTAAATAAGGGCTTTGCAAAAATAACTTTCACACACCAGTAAGATTCTGTGTCTCAGACATAAACATTCTGTGTACTTAGCACTTGAAAATAAACCAATCCAGACTTTTTAAAATGCCACATACTGTTAAAAGCCTGGCTCTACTTTTTTTGAGAATTTGTCAACACCTGTTAAAATGCCTTATTCTTCAATGGGTGTTTTTTAGATTCTGGATTTAAAAAAAAAAAAGAATTTTTAGAAATATAATCAGTTGTTCAGCTTAAATACAAGAGGTCTCAGGCCTCTTAAAGAAACAAGTAAGAAAGTAGGGTTCCTAATTAGGGCTGCCTTTTGGGAGGAGAAAGCTCAGTATTGCTATTGCCAAATGATGTTTTTATTAATGTAAAGGAAACGCAGGGACCACAGACCTTTTTGTTTTAGAGTGTGAAAGACTAACTCAGTGCCTTTTGGCACACTTTTGATTGTAGAGGGAAAATGGCATCAGCATCAACAAATCACATAGAGGGGAAGAACTCTATAGATTATGACAATATTAAAAGTTTACCAGATTCTGCAGAGCAGCTTCTTAAGAGATACTGTGGGGGCCCCAGACCAGCACATTTCAGGAAGAAATGCTCCCCAGGTCGAAATGCCAAAAGACAGAAAACATACTGTGTTGACTCACGTCATTTAGTCAATGTTACCAGGGCTTTTTCCATGAAAACCAGTGACTGAGTATGGTACGTGCTACGCTCTCGCTGGGAGATTCTGGCTCCCTGCAAGCCCGGTGAGAGCAGGTAACGGCTGTCAGCACGCCTGTTTGACGGGCTGGTTCACCGTCCCAGGCCAGCGCTCCGGCCCACACTGGAAAGGAAAAGGGGGGGGTGCTTTTTCCTGGGTGTGGAAATGGAGCGATGAAAGTAGATTGTAAACAAACACGTGACTCAGGATGTTGAGATGGTGCCCGTGTCAGCTGGGCCTTCACCGAATGACAGGCCAGTGGCTCTGAACAGTTCGCCCCATTTACCTGCCCACCCTGAGGTTTGGGTCCGGCCAGCAGATGCCCTGTCCGCTGTACTTGTATGTGCCTGCTTCCCTGGAGGTCCATGCGTTGGGAATGCATGGGGAAACGATGTGTACCTGATAGTATTCCCATGACATAAACTGCCAGCAGACTTTCTATTGTATTTTAACTATTGAAAAAGACAAAACAAAAACAACCCTTTGCTTAGGTCATGTCCACATTATGGACCGTATTTCTTATGTTTGGAAGTCATTCTTTACATTTAAATTTTTTAAAGAAAGAAAAAACCACCTTCTGAGGTATTGATCAAGTCCTCTGTGTAAATGTGTTCTCTCCATGCTGCCATTAAGCCAAATCAAAAGCTGTGAATAAAAAATAAAAAAAATGCATTCAAGAATGTGTGTTGATGAGAAAGTGATTTCTTCACAGATCAAAGTCTTTGTGTCATGAAGGTACCAAATTTTAAAAAGAATGTCACCTTTCCCCCTGTTGTGGAACCCACAGGTTGTAAGAAGAAAAAAAGACCTTTTGTTGCATTTATTTTTTATGTTGGCACGAGGCTTTTGTCCACTTTTTTTTCATATATTTGTGTATAAAAAATTCTGTCCGTTGTTTACTATGGGATTAGTATTACATTTTGAGGTAAACAAAAGAATTTGTATTGCTTGATAAACTGTTAGCCTGTAAATTTCCAAGGTTTCTTTACCTCAATTAAAGTAATGGACCAATAAATCTATAAAAGATGCTTTCTTTACCTTGAGTCTTGTTCTCATTTGTACCCCTTTATAAGAGCAAAAACATGCACGTCTCTCTTTTTTTCTTCTCTAAAGCTTGCCTGCAAAAACCAGGATATATAGAGCGACAACAACAAAATATAATTGACCAGTTTTATCCTTCACTTTACTTTAGAGACTCATCCTCAATTTACCGTCTCCTACACTTACATGTTGGCACTGGCTGGGGGAGATGAAGAAACTACCGAGTGTCTGTAGTGTCACCGTGTCCGAAACTATGTGTGAAACCAGGATTGGCGGGGAGGCTGGCAGCCAGCCCCGGCGTTACCGGAAGGACTTCTTCCTACTCCGTCCATCGCAGAGCACAGCCTCACTTTCTGGGCCAGGGCCAGGCATTTCCTGATTTCTTTTTGACCGCGTGGATGTTATTTAAAAATCCACAAGGAGATAAGAAATATGTCTGTGGTTCATTAGAGTGTTACAGTGTGTTGCCAATGAAAGGCCAGAAAGCCAGGTTAAGCTTTCCTAATGAAGACAACGACCTGGCAGTGGACTTACACAGCTGTTAAATGTGGCTTACGGATAGCAGATGTCATTAATATAATGCAGCCATCCAAAATGAGGCAGCAAGGTGGATGGGAGGGAGAGAGATTTGGCATTAAATTGCTATGTAGCTTTAGGCAAGCCACATCTCCGAACTCTCACCACAGGACTATTGTGATTTTAAAAAATATATAGAATATAATTTATTCCTGCATGCGGTTTGTATCACGAAATTCAGTTTGAGCATTCGGACCAGAAGCACATCTTAGTTACTCCTCGACAGTGACAAGGGCACAGACTGAATCAACCTGATTTGACCTCCTCAGATGTCCCATTGGAAAAAGGTATTGTCTAATCTCAGCCAGGGAATTCTGCTGGTAGGAAACATGACCAGAGTGAGAATTTTGGGCAATAAATCAACCTAATAGTTGAAATGAAGACAAGGATATGACATTGTCCAAGGAAAAGTAGATGCAATGAAGATCTGACAAGAGCCATGGCTGAGGCAGGCAGACTTGTTATGGACAGCAGCAGGGCCAGGCTGGCGCCCTCAGGAGCTAAGCCAGCGTTGTGATTTGTGAATGAAGACATGCCTCCCCTGAAGGGTTGCTGATTGGACTAGCACAATGTATACAAACCACCTAGTGTCTGCTGGGCACCCGCTATAGGATAGCCCTTATGGGAAGACTCTTCCTGGAACTAGTTTAAATATGGCCAACTTAGATAATTAAGGATATTCCCATGACAATCCTTTCTGGATGCTTTGTCATTGAAAATTAAGATGTGGGATATACCTTTTTTTTGAGGGGGGGGGGTGTTAATACCTTTTTCAACTGGTTTCTTGTAAAAGGATGATGGAAGTAGTATGTAGAGGATTCGACGGGAATAGATTGCAGAAGTGGCAAGAAGTAATAGAAAGGGAGCTGATTGAAGAGATTTCTGTGTAGAGAGAAGGAGCCAGAGATGACTGGAAACCTCCAGCCTCGGAGCTAGAGGCGAACTGTGAGGTCAATCAGGAGGAGAATATAAAAGACATTAGAGGACGGGGGGGAGAAGAGGAGTTTGGTTTGAGGAGATCCAGGTGGATGTGTTGGCTGGATTATTAAAGAGAGTTCTGGAGTCCATGGAAGTAAACTAGATTAACTTGGGGAAGAGAACCAAGGCCATGGATTTGAGGGACTCAAGAATTCAGGATGCAGGGAGAGGAGGAGGGGGACTCAGGGACAAGTTTTAAGGAGAAAAAGTCAGGACCACAGATTAGAACCCTGATTTTTCAGCATCAGGGCTTGTGAGAACAATGGTTGGGCCCCACCCATAAAGGAGCCTCTACTTAAGAGCCCCACTCAGGTTCTACCCCACTGGGCATGGCAGGATCCATGTGGACAAATAAGAGATTGTTCTAGATGTTCAGAGCAAGCTCTTCAGGAGCAGGAATGAAGAAGCCAATGATTAGATTCATTCAGGTTGGGGGAGCCCTTTACGACTGGGGCGGGAGGCAAAGAGTCAGGAGGAATGAGCATATCGGTGAGAATTTAGATGGGAACACGGCCTTGAACTCACCTTCCCCATCCTACCTTCTGGGTTTATGTTGCTTGTCTCCGTGAGGGGCTCTGCTTTCTTCCTAGTGGCCTGAAACCCAAATCCGAATCATTCTTGCCTCCATCTGTCTCACCTTTTACAGTCCATCTATCACCACCTCCTGTTGACCTCTAGCTTCCAAATATTTCTTCAAGTCCACCTACATTTCTCCATCCTCATAGCTCCTTACCCCGTAACAGCCCACCATTACCCTTCACCTGGGCTACTGCAAGGGTCTCTCTGCTTGTCTCCTTTCGCAAATCTTGCTCACTCCTTCCCCTATGGATTCATCCTCGGTGCTGCCAGAAAGCTCTTTCAGAGATGCAAAGGGAAGCATTTCGTGTTCCCGCTTAAGCCCTTCCAGCAGCGAGCCCCATTTCCCTAGAGTGAAGCTGTTTTAGTTGGAAATACGCTCTGTCAGGACAGTACACTCTGTTGGGGCAGGAGCAGTCATATTCTCGCTATGTCTCAGCACTTAGCATGGTGCAGGGACCTCAGTAGACGCACCAAGAAGTTTTGTTCCTTCGCTGCAAAGGATCAGAGATACAAAACCTCTGAGCCCCGATGCTCTGCGAGTTAAGTGCATTCTCTAGCTCTGTTTTACCCCAGTACAGTGGTACCTCGAGATATGAGTTTAATTCGTTCCATAACCTTGAGGCGTGGGAAACTATGAGACGCTCGAGTCTCGGTAAACTGGTGGGTCGTGTGCAGCCAGCCGATCCGGCGATTACTCCTATCTCAAATGTTGCTCGTATTTCAAAGCAAAAATTGCTCGCTCGACGGCTCGTATCTCAAAAATCTCGTATGTTAGGGCACTCATATCTCGAGGTACCACTGTATAAGAATGCCGTGTCTGTGGGTACAGAGGGAATCAGATCAGGGAAAGACGGAGTCACATACTTACTATGAATGTTGATTTTACGAGGAGGCGGGTGTGCTTTTATATGTGAAAATAAAATAGGCAATAAAAATACCTTAAAATAAAATGGCTCTTCCTGTACTTCCTTTCTCCCTCCCTTCACACCACTCACTTTGGGAAGTATTGTCGACTAAAAGTATTCAATTTAACAGTCTGTTAAAGAAAAGGCCTTGAAAATTGCTTCTTAAAAACAACAAGAAAATGACAACAAAACTACCCCAAAGCCAAGCACCAGGACTCAGAATCTTTCCTGAGAGTTCACAGCTAGCAAGGCCGCAGGAAAGAAAAAATAATAATAAGCTAACTTTTATCCAAGGTTTTATTTTCATTTAAAAAATATTGACTGATGCTCACTGTTGGCAGTTCTTACAGAGCATCCCTTCGACATCCCCCTCGGGCTGTGGAAAAGGCACGCTGTGGTTTGAGGAGTTGCTGGAAGCTGTTTGGTTTGAATTCCCACATGGGCCTCCTAGCACCACACCCAGGTGACTAGGGAGCCAGACCTTGGAGCCCGGAAGGCAATTTCTGGAAGAAAGGAGGCTGCTGCCTGAAGCTCCTTGCAGAATCTCGTATGGCTGTGTGTGCAGCTTGCATGTAACATTGAAGTTCATGCTCTACTGCCCGCAGAACCCAACCTCTGCCTGTCAGGGGTGTCGGAAAGCTGGACAGGTCTTCCATCACCAGGAAAGTGCTTCTCCCACCCACCGGGGACCCCTGAGCCAGAACAGGTCATCCGAGGCTGACTGGGTTTCTCAGCAGTAGGTGGCTTTGGTCACCGTTGCCTGGTCCCTCCCTCTGTCTGCAGAGGGATCTGGTCATCGCCGGTGTTTGCAGCTCCTGTGGGCCAGCACCTTCATGTCGCTGTGATGTCTGCGTGTTTCGACCAGGAGGCTTGTTTGTAGGCCATGATGCTGTAAGAATTTACAAGAGAAAATTAGAAGAGAAGAGCTGGACTGGGGCAAAGGGGTGCTTTTCCCTCCTCACCGGTGGTGGGGAGGGCTCTGGTTATCTCTTTATCACCGACAGACTAACAGGCTACGTCCTCTGTGCATCTGACATCTTCTGGTGAGGATGGCTTCCACACGTATCTCCAGACCAAGGGTCGATGATCCCAAGTAGAATTAGCTGCCTCATCTTCTGCTTTTCCACAGCCTCTTTCTCTCTTCCAGGAGTCATCGCATTGATTAAACATATTTTTAGGTAAATGAATGTGTAGGACTGCATAGCTCTAAGTTGAACTCTTGGATCGGTGTGACTTTTGGTGTATTCATCGGTGTCTGGAGTCCTCGGTTTTCTCATATGTTTGAGTTCGAGGTACCTCAGGTTCTAAGCTCTTCCTAGATAATATGGGACACTTCGAGCTGCTGGATGGGGCAGGAGTTTAAATCCAAACCGCAAAGGGAAAGCTTTGTGGAAAGTTCCAATCTCTCTCATGTCCCACTTTCCGTGAGCCTCAGGATTCTACAGAGAGGGGCACTTACTGTCCTTCAAACTTATTATTATCAAACTGGCAAGAGGAGAGCTGAAACTTGGAAACAGCCATCCCAAGACCATGTGATCTCTGGGTTGAACCCTGACTCCGCAGCCGACCCATCTGGTGGACCACTATAGCACAGCCACATGGTGATGGCCAGCCCCTGACTTCAAGGTCAGCCAACAGGCAGCCCAGGGATGTGGATGGTCAGCAGTGCTGGTAGTAGGTTCCACACCCTTTGACAGAACATTCGTTCATTAAACAGATGTACTTGAGTATGTACTTCTTTTATGTCAGGTTAGCTACTGGACACAGAGGACACCTGGCAGTCCAGTCATGATCCCTCCAGGGAGCCTGCGCTCTAGTGGGCAAGTACATGAAACAGATAATCACTAAGTCATCACCATCTGTCATGCTACGAAGAAAAAGTGTAGGAGGCTTGGGCAGCATATAACAGAAGCATCTATTTCAGATTGAGAAGGGGATTTTCCTCAAATCCTCTTTGAGAAAATTGTATTTAAGACCACAGTGAGTTGGGTTAAGAAAGATGTGAGGATGAGGAAGGGGAAGAGCTTGAGGGGAGGCTGCTGGAGCTGAAGCACAGAGTTGCCGGAGGAGGTGGTCAGCAGCGGGAATAAGAGCTAGAGAGATTGGCAAGGCCAGATGTCACAAGACCTTGTGGTCCATCGTGAGGTGTTTGGGTTTTATCCTAACAACATTGAAAGCCAAGTGCAGAGTTTTGAGCATGGTCTGATTTACCCTCCCTGGAAATTGCTCTAGCCACCTGGTGAAGGAAAGCTGGTAGGCGGACAAGAGTGGATGTGGGAAGCATGGCTCAGAGGCTAATTCCGTCACGAGTGCTTTGGACGAGGAGTGGCAGCAGAAAGATAAAAAGGAAAGGATGAAGTTGAGGCATATTTTGGAGGT
>PVJN01009149.1:0-60872 GCA_004026805.1 Lasiurus borealis | reverse complement strand
TCCATCATATCATTTTCTCATTTACGCCAGCGCTGCATAATGGCCTAATCTCTCCGGCAGCGTTCAGATTTATTAGAGAAGATGGCATTTACAAACTCGCCGCGCCACGCAAACACCCTAAGCCGCTCTGCACGTCCTTATTAAAAACCTGCCGGGGAACAGCGGTGTGTTACCTGCAATTAAAATCACCTGGAAGGCCAAAACTGGTTGGGCTCAGTGGATAGAGCACCGGCCTGCGGACTGAAGGGTCCCGGGTTCGATTCTGGTCAAGGGCAGGTACCTTGGTTGCGGACACATCCCCGGTGGGGGGCG
Organism: Lasiurus borealis; assembly: GCA_004026805.1. Taxonomy (NCBI): domain Eukaryota; kingdom Metazoa; phylum Chordata; class Mammalia; order Chiroptera; family Vespertilionidae; genus Lasiurus; species Lasiurus borealis. The sequence goes on along the minus strand of PVJN01009149.1, from coordinate 60,560 downwards.
TGCAGGAGGCAGCTGATCGATGTCTCTCTCTCATCGCTGTTTCTGACTCTCTCTATCCCTCTCCCTCCCTCTCTGTAAGAAATCAATAAAATATATTTTAAAAAATAATCACCTGGAAGACCCAGGTAAACCGTTTTCATTTCCGCTCTGTGGTGCCCACCTAGGACTTGGCCGTGAGTCTCAGAGAGCGGTGGGGAGGTTTCGGCTCACAGCGGAGCCGGCCTTGGTATGGATGCCAGGGGTCCATGGGGAGCGTGGTCATCACCTGAGTCTGGATGACCGTCGGCCAGGCTCGGTGGCAGAGCCGCCCCCCCCCCCCTCATTTCAGAGGAAGAAAACAGGAGGGACAGCAATGGGGTCTGGCCGAGCGGGATCTCCCCGTTTTGTGTTCTGCTTTCTGACTGGGCAACGAAGAACATGAAAAGATTAGCGACCACAATATGCCGTCATGCGGGTACAAACCTGGGAAGGGTGGAGAGGCAGCGGGTGCAAGACAGGGTTTGGCTGGCTCCAGTGAAGTGAAACCCAGTGGCATGTGGAACAGATGCAGATGCCCACACAGGCTCAGTGTGGATAACGTGGACATGAATCCCGGGAGCCGTCGCCTGCACACATATCCTGCTCGCTGGACGCTCATCGGCGGTGTTCGGCGGGCCTGCTGTTTCCAGCCGCAGCTCTGTGTCTGGAGGTGGCACGGGCCCTGGTGTCGCCGGAGAGGGCGTGTGGGGAGCAGCGAGGCAGGGCCTGGCACTTGTCAAGTCCTCCGGAAGTGTGCGTTCCATGTGGGCACGGGGAGTGGGTGCAGGCGGGGACTGAGCTCACACTTTTGTTGATGAAGCTCCTGCCTTGGTTTATCCCTGCAGTGAGCAGCTATGAATTACATCTTCTGATTGGCAAGTAAGGTGATGATGGGCTGAGGGGTGCCAGGACCAGGGCGAATAAGGGGCTTGCTTTCTGGGGAAACCAGCGGAGCCAGGGGCAGCCGGGGTGTGCCCAGCGTGGGCTCCAGGGGACTCGGAAGTTCCAGCCTCCAAAGTGGCTGAGATGCCAACTGTCTGACCGAAATGTGGGTCACAGGGCTCCCGCCTTCGGCCCCTGACGTGTTTTAAATTTGGGGGGATATTGCCTCTCCTGGGCCCAGCAGAGGTCGTGTGAGCCTGAGCCCCTGCAACAGTCGTGTAGGCGAGAAACTCAGGGAACTGGGGTGGAGAGGAGAGGGAAGCCACAGGGAAAGGCACGCACGTGCGTGATGGCATCGCAGAACGTCCGGACTGCGCTGGAAGGGGCGTGGAAGACTCTCTCGTCCCTCGTGGTCTTGATTTTGCCGTTGGGGAAACTGAGGCCAGAAAGCACTGAGACCTCCTGGTGCTTGGTGGCAGAGCCCAGCCTGGAGTGGGGACACTGGCTTCCTGATCCAGCGCACATCCGCCCGGTCTCCCCCTCCAGTGTGGTGTCCACGCCGCAGCCCGAACACGCAGGTCCAGGCTGCGGATCCCGGCGGAACCCCGAGTGCATCGCAGACACGTCCCTCCCGCGCCCTCGAGGAGCGTCCGTGTTGAACCCAGGACGTGGAAGGCAGAGGAGCCAGCCCTGCAGCGTGGAGCTTCTGGTTCCGCCTTGTTTACCAGCGAGCCCAGCGGAGGAGGATTTAAAAAAAAATAATAAAGCGCAAGCCAGATGCCCAAATTAAAGCACTAAATTTTCCTGGAGTGCGTGCGCTCTGAGCAATGTAAATAAAGGTGAGGGCCGGGCCCGCTGCCCGTAAATCAGCCGCAGCCGCAGGCTCGCCCCGCCGGTTCGTGTGGGCATTGGGGCCCAGCCCCCGCCCCTCTTGGCATTTGCAGGATCCTGGGGGGAGGGCGCCATTTGTCACCCTGATTGTCCTCCCCCGGGTGGCCTGGAGCAGCCGCGTCCGAGATGCCTTTTGCATGAAATAAGAAGCTCCCGGAGAGAACCAGGCCTTCCCGCGCAGGCGGGGTGCACCGGGAAGGCTGCTTTCTGCCCTCGTGGCCTCATTTGCATTTATTTCGCTCCCGAAATAAATTTGTAATGTGGTGGCGGGCGTCCATCAAATAGCCATTCACGCTCCCGCCAGCTCCTAAGGGGGCTGTCAGGGTGGCGTCTTGCAAGTCCAAGGGTCGGTTGGTGTCATGGATGTTAGAACTCTGTTTCTGTCTTGTCTCTCAGGGACCATGCAAGACCTCAGTATGACTAACGTTCCTTTCACTGGACTTAGGTTCCTGTGTTTTACCAATAGTCCCCCCACTTCCTAGCATGTCATTTTGTCGGGACACGTGATGGATGTTTTCTCATTTATGCAACGGGGCTGATATCTTATGGGTATGTTGTTTTTTTTTAAATAATAAGTGAGTCAGTAATATAGGTGCATCCCTGTGCTAAGTGCTTGGCACCTATGTGTTAGGGATTCAGTGAGTGTTAGCTGTGATGATTCAAAACTATAGGTTTGGCCAAAACTGGTTTGGTTCAGTGGATAGAGCATCGGCTTGCAGACTGAAAGGTCCCAGGTTCAATTCCGGTCAAGGGTATGTACCTTGGTTGTGGGCGGGCACATCCCTGGTAGGGAGTGTGCAGGAGGCAGCTGATCGATGTCTCCCTCTCTCATTGATGTTTCTAACTCTCTATCCCTCTCCCTTCCTCTCTGTGAAAAATCAATAAAATATATTAAAAAGAAAACTATAGGTCTGGCTCATTAGACAGAATGTCCGTCTGTGGACGGAAGGGCCCTAGTCAAGGGCACACACCTCAGTTGCAGGCTTGACCGCAGGCCCTGGATGAGGCGTGTGCTGGAGGCAACCAATCGATGTGTCTCTCCTGCATCGATAATTTCTCTCTTTCTCTTTCTCCCTCCTTTCCGCTCTCTCTAAAAACCAGTGGGAAAATACCCTCAGGGGAGGATTAACAAAAACAAACATGAACAATGGCCTGAGGTCTCTCCTGAAGACCTCTAGTGCCCACCAGTGACTTCGCTTGGGAGTGACGACAAACTGTTTAAGGAAAAGCTCATGTAAGTTGGAGTCTTGGGTTTCCAAGTACAAATCCACAGAGTGTGGAGCCTTCTTATCCTCCTTCATGTTGTGGTTTGATCTCTGGCGTTTCCCGCTTGGCAGGAGGGACTGCTTGAGTGCCCACCGCTCTCGGCTCACCTTAAGTCCGTCCAACTGACGTCCCATCTCCGGCTGGTCACGTGTCATCCTCCCCAGGAGAGGGCACCCCACGGACTCGCAGACAGACCCCTGTTCATCCCGGGATGGCTTGTTCTCGAGTGTTTATCGCCTGCCTGCTGGTGTTTCAAGCTCTTGTTGAGAGAAAGGCCTCAAGTGCTGAGAGGTGGCCGCTGAGTCCAGCACTTGGTGCACTCCCAGGGCTGCGGGGCGGGCTTGGTGAGATGCGTGGCCCGTGTCTGTGGAAACAGCTGGCATGTTGCCCTGCGTGTCCCAGTGGCAAGTGAGGATTCGACACGGGAGGCTCACAATTCCCTTCTGTTTCCATCTGGGTGCGTGACTGGACAAACCACTTTCCTGCTGGAGCCTCAGCCGTCCAAGGAGAGGGAAAGAGAGGATGGATGGGCCCTTTTTCAGTATACAGCTCCTAACGTATATTTCCGGGCACCTGCTCGATGGCAGGCTCGGTCCTGAGCTTACAGAACTGAGGGGCGATGGCAGCAACGAGGGTAATGATGACACTGGTGTTTGCTAGTTGGTGAGGAAGGACAAGACGCTGTTCTGAAAGCTGTCTGTGTGTTTCTGTGTGGAATCCTCACATCAAGTATTATTACTCCAGTTCTTACAAATGAGGCAACTGAGGCACAAGCGGTTATGTGTCCCTGCTCACACAGCGGGTGGAGATAGATTTGAACTTTGTTCCATGATCCCAAAAGCCTTTATTTTTTATAAAATTATACATATAAATGTGTGTGTGAGAGAGAGTATGTGTGTATACATATATATATACACGCACACACTAGAGGCCCATTCCAGGAAGATTCCTGCAAGAATAGGGCTTCCTGCAGCAGTCTCTGCCGCCCTGCCTGCTTCCCTCCCTTCTCCACCGCCCGCTTGCCTACTTCTCCAGCACTTGGCTTCCTTCTATGCTGTCTTTAGTCTTCACTCTGCACTAGGATATGAAAATTAACCACATCTTGGTTGAATTGATTTGCATACTCGCTTCTGATTGGCTTGTGGGTGTGGCTTGTGGGCATAGCGGAGGTACAGCCAATTTGCGTGTTTCTCTTTTATTAGATAGGATATATTCTATCTAATAAAAGCCCAGCAATCAAATGGCGGAATGACCAGAATGACCAGTCGACCGTTCGCACTGACCACTAAGGAGCAGATGCTCGGCGCAGGAGCTGCCCCCTGGTGGTCAGTGTGCACACGCAGTGGGAACACCACTCAGCTGACTGGGATGAGCCGCTGCTCTCTGCAGCGGGAGCAGCTGTTCTGAGGGCAGGTCCACATCTGGTTGGCTGACCTGGATGAGCGGCGCTCCCACAGCTGGCCAATCCTCACAGGCCATGCCCCCCACCAGTGCACGAATCCCATGCACCAGGCCTCTACACGGTGACAGAACTATTATAATAATACCTGCGAGGTATGTCAGAGTGTCAACAAGGGACACTTTGCCTGGGCTGAAGTGAGGGCTCAGTGATTGATTTCCCAGGAGGCTGTGCTGGAGTTGAGTCTCGAAGGACAGATGGGCCTTCTGCAGGCAAAGATGACTCCTCAGGGGCTCTGGGCAGGCTTGCTGCGGGAGTACAGGCACCGGGTGATGGTGGCTCACAGGGGGAACAGCCAGTGTTGGGCTGGGCTTCAGATTCGGGGTGTGAGGGGAGAAGTGGGAATTGAGAGAGAAGGAAAATGGAGGTGGGGATGCCGGTGGAGAAGAAGAATTTGGAAGTGTCTTGTAGACCAAGTGAAGGAACCCAGATTTCACCCCAGGGACAGTGGAAGAGGCATTGAATTATTATTTTTAAAATTGTGGTAAAAACGCAGGCAACACAAAATTGCCCATGATAGCCATTTTAAAGTATATAGTGGTACCTCGAGATACGAGTGCCCTAACATACGAGATTTTTGAGATACGAGCCATCAAGCAAGCGATTTTTGCTTTGAAATACGAGCAACATTTGAGATAGGAGTAATCACACAGATCGGCCGGCTGCACACGACCCACCAGTTTACTGCGACTTGAGTGTCTCATAGTTTCCCACGCCTCAAGGTTACGGAACGAATTAAACTCGTATTTCAAGGTACCACTGTATCACTCAGTGGTATTAAGTATGTTCACAATGTCATGCAACCATCGCCACACTGACCTCGGACCTTGAATCCCCTGGAGCAGAAAGAAGCCCTGTGCTCATTAGCAGTCACTCACTTCCCCCCTCCCTGCAGCCCTGGCAACCACTCCCCTGCTTTCTGTTGCCATGGACTTGTCTGTTCTGGACGTTGCATATAAATGGAATCACACGCGATGTGGCTGCTTATGTCAGGCTTAATTTGCGTAGCATACCGTTTTCAAGGTTCATCTGCATGTGGCATGTATCAAAATTTCATTCCTCGTCATGGCTGGGTAATATGCTAGTGTCTGCATTATCTGACGTTTCACCTACTCAGCATCTGATGGGCACAGAGTTGTTTCTACCATTTGGCTGTTGTGAAGAGTGGCACTGAACCACTTTAAATCAAGTTCTGGCCCCAGCTCAGCTCTGCCGATCAGTGGACTGTAACCCTGATCCCAATGAGTGTCAGTTTAGCCGTCTGTATAATGGTGAAACTGGGGTGTGTGTGCAGATGTTTATATGCGATTGTACACTTTTCTACAAAAGCGAACCATCTGCTTCTCCTTAAATTGTAAGTGTAAGAGAAAAATCAGATAACTTTGACGTTGTTTGGAGCCCTGAGGATTCTACGTAGAATCCAAGTGATAAGAGCACCCGCTTCTGAGCACTGAGGTCATTAAAGTGCTCATATGTGGGAGGTGCGGATGGCGGCGCTCAGCAGACCTGAAGCACCATGCGTGTTGTTGTGGCATCGCCGGAAGCCTCATCCTTGTGGTTATCGGCGCAGCGTTCTCTGGGCAGCGGGAAGCTGCGGTAGGTTTTCTGGATCGCAGCTGGTCCAGGAGAGAGCCCTGCCAGGGCAGACTGTGGGCACCTGTGGTCCAGAGGAGATCCGGGACCATACAAACCGCAGGAGCATCCTCCTCCTCTGCCTGTTCTTCCTCCTGGGATAGGGCTGCCCTGGGCTGGTCAGTACAGGTGGGCAGTGGATTAGACCTGGACCCTGGCCGGGGTATTTATCATCTGGTGCTCATAGCAACCGGTTAGGACCAGCCCAGGCTCCAGAGTGGATGGCCTGGAACCGAGTCATCTCGCCGCTGCTGGCTGACTGTGTGCCGTGGCCAGGTGACTTAACCTTTGTGGGCCTCAGTTTCTCCCTCTGTAAAACGTCCCTGCAGCCGAAACCGGTTTGGCTCAGTGGATAGAGTGTCGGCCTGTGGACTGAAGGGTCCCAAGTTTGACTCCAGTCAAGGGCATGGACTTGGTTGCGAGCACGTCCCCAGTGGAGTGGCTGATCGATGTCTCTCTCTCATCGATGTTTCTGACTCTACCCTTCTCCCTTCCTCTCTGTAAAAAAACAATAAAATATATTTTAAAAATAAATAAATAAATAAAATGTCCCTGCAGTAGAGTCCATTAGTTCATCCTGCAGCCTCAGGAGGTGGTGGGCACACCAGCATCTGCACAGTGCCTGCTACCCAATAGGCTTGCACCTGATTTTTTTCTTTTTCTTCTTTTTTTTAAGAAGAGAAAAACGCATGCGCATAAATTACATCACACAGGTCGGAATTTCTAAAAGAAGTTTTAACCGCCCTGGGAGATTCACAGGCAAGAGAGTCTCTCTGGCTAAGATGGAGTCTAGAGCAGTGGTTCTCAACCTTTCTAATGCCACGACCCTTTAATACAGTTCCTCATGTTGTGGTGACCCCCACTTCATACCAGTCGCAAAATTACAGTGATGAAGTAGCAATGAAAATAATTTTATGGTTGGGGGGTCACCACACATGAGGAGCTGTATTAAAGGGTCGCGGCATTAGAAAGTTTGAGAACCATTGGTCTAGAGACCTTGTGATGTAGTAATACCAGCTCTGCTTCTTAGCACCTGTTGTATTAAGCACCTTTAATTTCATTTCATTCGGCTGTGTACGGACGAAGTGGTGCCCTTGGTTAAGATGGATTAGAGTTTTAAAACCTGCTCAGCCATCCTACCGGTGCGGGTCATCGGTAGTTCTTAGAGGAGAGCCATGCCTTGCCCAAGGTCACGGCGTGGATAAGCACTGAGCAAAGGAATTCTGTCTGCCCCACGTCCCACCACCGGGCCACTTGAATGCGATTCCCCATGGCTAATCCACGCTCGCTGGGGAAGGCTTTGGTGTAGGGAATCCACAAAAATCATTCCCCTTCTGCAGGGAACGGGAGGTGAAAGTACGTTTGCACGTTGTGAACTGCAGGCACGCAGGCAAAAGGAGCAGCCCGCGGCCGGTGCAGGTGGGCAGGTGCAAGTGGGAATGCCACCGTGGGCAAGAGGCTGCGGAATCGGACGTGGTGTCCAGTCCCAGCCGGGCCGCCCGAGAGCTGGGTGTGACTCTGAGCAAAGGGCATAAGCCTCGTGACGCCCCAGGTTCGTCCTACTTAAAATGGACGTGATCACAGCACCGGCACCGAGGGTGGCTGTGAGGATGCCAGGAGGTGGGGCGGGTGGCAGTCTCTCCGCAGACCCCCTGGCACAGTGGTTCTCATCCTGTGGGTCGCAATCCCTTTGGGGGTCGAACAACCCTTTCACAGGGGTCGCCTGAGACCATCAGAAAATGCAGATATTTACATCACGACGCATCACAGTAGCAACATTTCATGGTTGGGGGTCACCACCCCATGAGGAACTGTATGCAAGGTTCGCGGCCTTAGGAAGGCTGCGAACCACTGTCCTGGCACTCGCCCAGCTTCAGGCGGAGCGTAACTGCTGGTCACAGACCGTGTGCCGGTGCAGGGGTCCGGGTGGGCCCCTCTGCTCGTCCTCGGAGCCGCCCGCCAGCCTCTCTGTCGGGGTGTCCTTGCCGGCCGAGAGGAGGACCCCGGAGCAGATGGGCAGCTGGGGTGGGAACATGGGGGAGGGGCCGTGTTCCTGGAGCTTCTACCTCCCGGGGGAGCTGCCAAGTGAAAAGGCAGTTATGAGAGAGGAGGCCGGATCTTTTGTGCGCTGGGCCCCGGGGGACTGGGCCCCGGCCACCCAGGTCATTTGTCATCTGCTAATGGGGCTAATCAATGGCCGAAGGGTGGAAGGAGGGGGGCTCTCTGCCCACAGCGAGCAGGTCCGTCCCGGGTCTTCAGCGTGACTGAGCTGTTGTTGTTTAACAGTGGATGCTGCCTCCTTCCACAGAGAGATGTCGGTTGCTTCCGAGTGCAGGAAGTACAGTGGTACCTCGAGATACAAGTTTAATTCGTTCCGTAACCTTGAAACGTGGGAAACTGAGATGCTCGAGTGGCGGTAAACTGGTGGGTCGTGTGCAGCCGGCTGATCCACGCGATTACTCCTATCTCAAATGTTGCTCGTATTTCAAAGCAAAAATCGCTACCTCGACAGCTCGTATCTCAAAAATCTCGTATGTTGGGGCACTCGTATCTCGAGGTACAACTGTATGTGTTCAGTCCACGTGATGGTGTCCGTAAAGCTCTGGTTCTGCTTATTTCGGCTGTGTCTTCTCACCCTCTGTTCTGCAAGGCGATGGAGTGTAAGGAGCCACTTTGGCCGTCCCTCCCCCCTTACCCCCCACCTCTCAGGACCACACCGATCCCAAAGGCCTCTTTGCTTTGCTCTCACTCCCGGGGCGCAGCCTGCTTTCCTGGCTCCCCAGCACCTGCCTCTGTCCAGCATTAACCCCCAAGAGACTGGCTCCAGAATGAGCCCCATTGCCCAGCCCAGGCCTGCCTCTTCGAGCTCCCGAAAACACCGGCCTTTGCTCTGTTTAACTCGGTTTTGGTGGCAACGCTGCAAACCTGAGAGGCCTTCCCCAGTCTGTACTTCCTGCCTAGGCAGAGCCTGGGGTGCGGGAGCCCGGGACCCTACCCTCCTAGCCTTGTCCCTGCAGACAGCCGGCTGCTGCGTCAGCAACACCCACTCCTGTGTTCCCCATCCCCCACTCCCTCCCTCCCCCCGCCTGGGCACACATTGAAGGCAGTTTGGGAAGAGAGCACAGACATTTCCGCCTCACCTGTGAGCTAGCTTCTCGAGGTCTGCTCTGCTCTGACTTGTTTAGCGACGCAATGGGCATCGAGGCAGAGCTGATGGGTCTGGGGGCCCCAGAGCCAGCCCACGGAGGCCCCATCTTGGAAGGGGCGACTGTAATGGTATAATTTGATTGGGAAGTATGGGTTTGCTTAATAGTAAGACGTTCTTGGGATATTAAACAAAATAGTGACAAATGTCATGATGCTCAGTAAAATAAGGTGCTTTGCAATTTTTAACATTTTTGTAAAATATTCATTAATACCTGTCAAACTCGCCACTTAACTTTTAAGCCTCACACGAAATGAAATTCAGATCGTGGGTTCATCTGTTTGTTCCAATTCATCCTGTTTTAGACGGTGTTAAAAAGATTTGTCTTTGGGCCGAAACCGGTTTGGCTCAGTGGGTGGAGCATCGGCCTGAGGACTGAGGGGTCCCAGGTTCCATTCCAGTCAAGGGCACATTATCTTGGTTGCGAGCACATCTCCAGTTGTGCTTCTCTCTTTTTGATGTTTCTAGCTCTGTCCCTCTCCCTTTCTCTCTGTAAAAAATCAATAAAACATATTTTAAAAAAGAAAAGATTTGTCTTTGGAATCCACCAAACCTGGTTCAAATCCGGACTCTGTGACTTAACTGGTTGTATGGCAGGGGAGGGGGACACAGGCCTGTAGGCCATATAAGACCATGAAATCACTTGGTCTGGCGCTGCCAAGGCAGGAGGGGTGAGTTAACTAAATGTTTGACCAAATATACAGACTAGTGTTTAAGCTGATGGATTTGTACGGCCTCGAATGATGTCATAAATACCCGCATGGCCCTGGGCAGAGGGAAGGTTCCCCACCCCTGCTGTACGGCCTTAGGAAATTAGCTTCACTTCTTTGGGCGTCAGTTTTCTCACATACAATCTTTAGCACTAAAACAAAAACGTTTGCGGCTCCCACAAAACGTCCACGGACCCCACGTGGCCAGCACCGTGAGCCTTTGCCAAGGACTCCGTGAAGAGAGCTCATTCATTGTCAACAGACATTTTTCCGGTCCTTGCCATGTGCTGAGCCCCACCTGGTTCCTGCCCGCAAAGAATGGGGACTCGTGTGGTTTTGTGGTCGTTCACAGCATCAGGTTCGGCCTTCAGCGGGAATCTGAGGGGGTGAGGTGGGTGAGTGACCCTTCCACCTGTCCCACCTGCCCTCCCCAGACGTCACCCCAAACCTCACCCGGATAAACCGGAGCAACCTTTCGCTTTTGATGAGGTGACCTCTGGTTTCTTTTCTTTTTTTTTTTTTTTTTAATTGATTTTTTACAGAGAGAAAGGGAGAGAGATAGAAAGTCAGAAACATCGATGAGAGAGAGACAGCGATCAGCCGCTCCTGCACGCCCCACAGTGGAGATGTGCCCGCAAGCAAGGCACATGCCCCCGACCGGAATCGAACCTGGGACCTTTCAGTCCTCAAGCCGACGCTCTATCCACTGAGCCAAACCGGTCTCGGGGACGTCTGGTTTCTTAAACATCACAGGTACATGGCTAGCCGGTGCCAGAAACCAAAACGCAGGCATCGGCCCTCTTTCTAAGAGAAGTGCCTGAGCCCAGCCCGTGCGTGGCCCCTGAGGGCGCCCCCTTTCCCGGCCCCCCATCAGGGAAGCAATGAGCAGCTGCCCCAGGGCGGACGAGCTGGCTTTGCCGGGCTGCCTTCCCTTTTCCCCGGAGCGCGTTTGCTGCGCGTGTGGAATTGCGCTAAGCCTCTGCACACGGTTCAGAGGGTAATACCATTAATTAGACCAACAAGGTAATGTAATGAAAGGTACAAGCCTTCCCAGTATCCCAGATTTATCCCTGATTAACCGGGAGCCCCTCCCCTCGCGAGGCCTTGTACCGCGCTCTCCGAGGATAACGCGCCGGTTGTAATTAGAGCCGGGAAAGCGCCTTCCCTCTCCTCCGTGAGTGGAAAAATGAACCGTTTCAAAGCGGCGGACCAGGCCCGGCCCTCGGAGGAGTCAAAAGAGAGAGCCCGATCGAGCCCCGAAGAGACGCGACTTCTAATTAGCCGCTGAAGGATTCCCCGTGATAGTTCATCATCAGTCTTTGTTTTAAAAACACACACACACACACTGGCAGATTATTTTGACAGGAGTTTTGACTGAAGTTGGGGGAAAAGCTAAAAGCGTTACTTTAAAAGATAATGATGTGAAATTTCAATCATCCTCCTCCCTTTCAAGGGTCTCCCGATTCGGCAGGCAGTGAAAGGTATGAGGTCTGCATGATGTGCAATGTGATTTTTTTTTTTTTATCTATTTTATTCTTTTGCAAGGACAGACCCACTCGGGATAATGGACTGTTTCCAGCTTCCGGGGAATAGGAGGAGGGAGTGGGTCATTTGAGCCGGCCAAGGAATCTAGATACGTCCTTTCAATCGCTCTCTTTTCTCCCTGGAGCTATTCCGCCTTTTAGGGGACCGGGGTGATGCTGAGCGGTATTGGATGTCACAGATTTTCATCCAGATGATGCTGTTGTCGGCTGAGTGTAGGCCTGAGCCGGAGAGCCGGCAGGACCCATGGAAACCCTTTCCTTCCCCATCACACCGGCGGGATGCAGGCAGCGGCCACGGGCTGAGCCCCGCTGGGCAAGTGCTAGGCCATCACCGGCCTTTCCTCCGCCCGCTCCCCCGCTGCCAGCAACACTCCTCCCGCATTCATGCCTTCTGGCTGTCAATCAAACGGCGGCACCGTTACTGGAATGTGCCGGTTTGGATCCTGACACGGTCCCTCCGTGTGAGCGAGGATGGAAACGGGAAGCCGCAGCCATCAGCCATCACGCTAGCCCCCCCCCCCCCCGCAGCAGCCTCGTCTGTAGCCCACTCCCCCCTGCACGTCAGCGGGAGGGGTGTCATGTGTGCGTGTTCTCTGTCGGGGTGCCCTTTTGGCAGCTCAGGAAGTGGAGGTGCGGACCAGTCAGGTGACTTGTCCAGGGGTCCTGGGTCCTCAGGCCGGGTCTGGCTCTGCTCTCTCAAGAGCTGCCGTTCCACCTGGGGGCCTTGCACCTCTCTCTGCTGTCCCCCACCCCCCGCCACAGCCCCCGCCGGCCTCTCGTCACATACGCTCGCTCCACGCTGATGCCCCAGGGGACCTTCTAACCTGCAAGTGCTTCTGTGGGGTTCTGCTTCTGGAAACTTCTGTGTGCCTCTTTCCTGGTTCAGGATCCAGCCTGACCCGCCCTGGGGCTCCTGAGGGACTGATCACAGGCCTCCCTCCTCCCTCGGGCCATTGTCCCCAAGGGCCGGCGTTCTAGCCAGCACGGTTCTCAAGGCGTCTCGATGCTGATCCGCCTCTGGCAGCCAGTCATCTTCCCTGTTCTCCGCTCAGAAAACCTCCACCGGCCCCGCGGCGCCACTTCCGGGAGGCTTCCGAGCTCTGCAGAGACTGCAGTCCTACTGTGTGCTCCCCTCGCACCTGCCGATCTCTTGTCATGACTCTGGGTCAGGATGCGCTGAGCACTGACGTTGCTCCTGGTGCCGTTAGAGGCTCCGCGGGTAAAGCGGTGGATAGATGGGCAAGTTGGGGCAGGAGACCGTAGACCAGTGGCTCTCAACCTTCCTAACACCGAGACCCTTTAAGACAGCTCCTCATGGGGTGGTGACCCCCAACCATAAAATTATTTCCGTTGCTACTTCATCACTGTAATCTTGCTACTGTTATGAACTGTAATGTAAATATCTGATAGGCAGGATGTATTTTCGTTGTTACAAATTGAACATAATTAAAGCATAGCGATTAATCACAAAAACAATATGTAATTATATATTGTAAAATATTGATTTATAATTACAAATAAATTAAATTTTTTGTCTTGAATTGTGGTGTAGCATGCGCAACAGTCTTCATAGGACAACAGTAAACTACATTGCTACACTTTGCTACACCGAGGAGCGGTGTGTTGGTTCCTAAGACCATGGGAAATAGGTGTTTTCTGATGGTCTTAGGCGACCCCTGTGAAAGGGTCATTGGACCCCCAAAGGGGTCGAGACCCACAGGTTGAAAACCGCTGCCGTAGACAGAGGTGCCCACAGTGTGGCGGCTGATGCTAAGGGAGATGGCCCGCTGCGGGGGGTGGAGTGAGGGTGGGTACAAGCTCATCTAGATCAGGGCCACAGGAGGAGGAAGTGCAGGAGCAAGTCGGGGGCTGTCCTGGGAAAGGCCTCTGAGCAGGAGGAAGAGCAGGTGCGGGCCCCTGAGGCTGCTGCTGCGTGTCGAGTTTGAGGACCCCCAGGAGGCGTGGCGGGAGCTCAGCAAGCACAGAAGGCCAGCGAGAGGCCCAGGCAGAGGGCTGGCTGGGCCAGAGCCACCAAGTGGGCAAGAACTCGGAGCTAGCAACCCGGGAAGCCCAACCGAAGGAGGCGTCACCTCACCAGCCCCATGCAGCCTGACTCCCATGTAAGGGACTCAGTCCTCAGGCCCCTGCATGGCGGGGGCTGAACCTGCTCTCCTTCCCGCTGTCCCACAAGCCCCACGAAGGCGGGGTCTGGGGCTGGTGGCACCCCCAGGGCTTGGCGCGGTGCCTGCCTCCTGGAAGGTGCCAGATAAATGCCTGTGCCATGGTTCCGGCCCGGCTGGTGGCCCTGAGACTCCGTGGCCACTGACAAAGCAGAGGGGCGTGATGGGCATGCTCTGTAATGTGGCCTCCCCCACCCCTAAAACCAGCCTGCCACAGGGAAGCGCCGTGCCCAGGCCTGGCACGCCCGGTGCAGGTGCATCCAGGTGCGCTAGGAGGAGGCCCTCTCGGGGGGCACAGGTTCTGTGCGCATTGGGCCCGAGGCGGCATTTGGGTTCGTGGTAAACACAGATGCTGCATTGACAGCTGAGAACAGTGTGGTCCAGGCGACTCAGAAACTCCCTCGCCTGTCTGACCTGCTCACCCCCTCCCTCCCAGGAGCCAGCTGCATCTGTCCACCCGGGAACAATTCTGCGCCTTCTCCGAAGTTTGTCCTCCCCTGAGGCTGGGGCACCCCGGTTTGCACTGCTGTGGAACTCGGTCTGCTGCTCCCTGCTCCGGGGGTGGGGGGAGTGGACCGGGAGCGATCCTGGGTGCCGTTCGCGCGTACAGGTTCGGCGGGTTGGGGCGAGCGGACGGCCTTTTGTCGGCGGAGTAATTTTCGTTTTCCTTGGCACCCCAGACAAAGCCGTCTTTCAGCACAGCCGCGGCAGGCAGGCAGGCAGCCGGGACCTTTTCAGCGAGATGGCAGGAAATTTGCCAAGTCGTCCGGGGCCTGTAAATTAGGGCCTTGTTTAAAAATTTAGATAAAGCCAACGTGCAAGAGAAATGCTTTCATAACACTGGACGGGCACTGCACTGAGCGCCCCTTTCAGGCTCCGCGGATCGGCTCCCTGGAAGCCCAAGACGCGAAAGGCTTCAGATGTCAGAAAGGGTTTTCATTCATTGTCCCAGGCAAGGCGAGGGCATTTGCTGCGGTTTGAGAGTTCAGATGCGCCTGTAAATGGAATGCGTCGGCAGAATGCGGGCTCTGTTCGGGCTTCTGTGTTCACAGACCCGCCTGGTTCCACGGCCAGGGGGTGGGGACCACTGTCTCTGTTGCAGCCGACGAGGACAGCCACTCCCGCCACCATGTCCTGCTTCCATAGTTCATCCGTAACAAAGCAGCATTTTTTTAAAAATATATTCCATTGATTTTTTACAGAGAGGAAGGGAAAGAGATAGAAAGTCAGAAACATCGATGAGAGAGAGAGACATCGATCAGCCGCCTCCTGCACACCTCACAGTGGAGATGTGCCCGCAAGCAAGGTACATGCCCCCAACCGGAATCGAACCCGGGGCCTTTCAGTCTGCAAGCCAACGCTCCATCCACTGAGCCAAACCAGTCTCGGCTGTATTTTTTAAAATTATTTTTTATTGATTTCAGAGAGGCAGGGAGAGGGAGAGAGAGAAACATCAATGATGAGAGAGAATCATGGATTGGCTGCCTTCTGCATGGCCCCTCCTAGGGATGGAGCCCGCAACCCGGGCACGTACCCTTGACAGGAATCGAACTCAAGACCTTTCAATCTGCAGGCCAACACTCTGTCCACTGAGCCAAACGAGTGAGGGTGGTATTTTGTATGTTGAAGTTTCGTCACATCTTAAACAGTCACCTTAGAGATGCCAGGTGTCAGCCGTTAGAGATGCCAGGTGTTGGCCGTCTGGAGAGGCCCACTCGCTCACCCCGGGGAGGTTGTGGCCTCTTTGTGAGCGTCTGCCATCGTGAGAAGCGGGTCTTCTTTCGCTGACAGTCTTCTGTACACCCATTGGCCTAACTTACCGCCGCTCTCCATCCGCAGCCGGGTCCCTGCACGTGCTGCTGTGTCACCGAAGTTGGGCTGAGTGGCAAGGAACACAGACTCCAGGTTAAACTGGCCGAAATGGTGAGGGGCTCTTAGGATCGGAAACCCCAAAGGCTTCTAGCACTTTCCATGCATGCCCAGCGTAGATGACCAAGCCCTGCCTCTTCTTTGCCCCTCCGTGTTGACTCTCTCGTCCATAGCGGCCTTTTCTCTTTCTGTCTCAAGATGCCTGTCCCTTGCTCGCATCCGGTGGGTAAGAGTTCTGTCCAATCTTCCAGAAACAGTCGAGAGGTAGGTGTGACTGGATCATTTGAGTTTACTTAGACTTCAGCCACATGCTCTGACCCAGAGCCAGAGCCAGCCCAGTGGCATGCTGGTAAGTGTTTAACCATTGGCTCTTCAAGCAACAACCGAAAGGAAAGGGAGAAAAAGTGCAGCATCTGCCAATTCCTGTGGTGGAAAGATTTGTGCCACGTGAATGTAAGCAGCCAGGGCAGTGCCACTGCATGTGGAGCTGGGAGCAGAGCACACCATTGGCTGTCGGGCCGGTACAGCTCGGGGACACTGCCTAACGTTTGTGGGCCACAGAGCGGGAAGGATGGACCCTCGAACAGAAAGCAGAGGAGGGGAAAGACATGGATGCGGATTATCCCTCCACCCAAGTTCATGGCTCTTTTGGCATCAGCCCCCAGTTTTGGTCTGGCGCTGGCCACCTGTCCCTGACTTTCCGGTTATGAAGTTCATGGGACATCCTGAACCTTCCTCCCGATCCCGTGCCCGGCTGTTTAGGCCAAAGAGCATAGGCACATGCCTGGGCCACTGTGAACTAACGGTCCAGTCAGAGCGAACCCAGGAGATGCTGTGCAAGCTCCGAGGAGATGACTCCCTCTGCACGGGGACCTGGGAGACTCGCGGTGGCGCTGCTGCACCCAGCTTGCCACCGTGAGGTAAGATCCGAGGAGTCTGAGCCGAGAAATGCAGAAGCTAGCCGAGTTGGAGCCTGTAGCAAACCACTCATCCTTGCATACATCATACACACACACACACACACACACACACATATGTATATGTATATGTATATGTATATGTATATGTATATGTATATGTATGTGTGTATATAACTTAGTTTGAGCTAGGAATTTCCATCAACCACACCAGAAGAGTCCCGTTTGATACAGAACCCCGGAAGGTCACGCAGGCAGGGGGAGGCAGCGAGCGCTGTGAGTGTTGGAGCAGGGACGCGGGCCAGGCCTCTGGCTCCAGATCCCGTCTGCTCAGACCCAGGGCCCTGCCTCGGCCTCAAGAGGACCCTCGCAAGCTTCCAGCTGGCACCTTGGAGACGTGTGACTCCAGGCTGTGCGTGTCACAGCTCCCACGTCACACTGTGGGCTGGAGGGCTCAGCACAGGAGCCTGCGAACTCGGCTGCTTGGCCTTCTCCCAGGCGATGCCCCCTCCCTGGGGGGACCTGTGGGTGAAGGGCACCCCTCGGGGTTGTGCGCCTGAGGCTCAGCTGGCTTATGAAGGAGCAGGAAACGCGGTGAGAAGGACCTGGGTCGACTCTCCCAGTCTGGCAGGCAGCGCCAGGCTTTGAATCAGTAGTATTTTGATTGGATTTAGAAGTTTTTGGAAAAGACAAAGTGACACGTTTCCACAGCTCCCTGTCAAACCAGAGCGTGATTGTCAAACTGTTACATTTTTTTAAAAAGGCAAGAAAGGGAGCACTTGTGTCATTGAGGCATTTCCCCCGTCTCGTCTTGGTGCAGCTCACCTGGCGTGGCACGTGCCACCCGCTGTGGGCATGGCTGGGCCCGGGGAAGGCCCACAGCGCTGATGTCAGCCCCAACCTGCTTTCAGTCCATGGGGAGGGGCTCCTGTTTTTCTTTTAAGGCAAACTTTTAGGAAGCATGGCGTCCCTTCCCTGCTTTCTTTCTAAAGCAGCTGTTCTCAACCTGTGGGTCGCGACCCCTTTGGGGATCCATTGACCCCATCACACGGGTCGCCTAAGACCATCAGAAAACACAAATATGTACATTACGATTCACAGCAGTAGCAAAATTACTGTTAGGAAGTAGCAAAGAAAATAATTTTATGGTTGGGGGTCACCACCACATGAGGAACTGCATTAAAGGGTCCCAGCATTAGGAAGGTTGAGAACCGCTGTTCCAAAGGAATTGCAAATCCCTTTTGTAAATCAAAGAATCCTCCTGCGGGGGGAAGAATTGACCCTGGTGTCTTCATCACAAAATGCGTCCAGGGCAAAGGCCCACAATGTCCCCAAGGAAGTTGGACAAGCGACCAGTGGGAGAATCTTTCCTTTTAGACCTTCCTGACCATCCCCCTCTTCCCAAATTCCCGCCTGCATTTGCTCATCTCAGTTCTGCTCATTCTCCTGCCCCCGGAAGCCACAGGCAACGCTCTATTTCCGTCTAACAGAACTGCCTTCCTCTCAGCGAGGACCGGACAAACGGAGCCGAGACGCACCCGGAATCCCCAAGCAGGTTCCTTGTTCAGCTCTGTCTGTGGGTAACTCCAGACACTCACCCCTCAGGACAGCGCCCCGTCCAGGGGAGGAGAGAACGAGATGCACTTTGCACCCTCAGCTCTGCGGAGGACACGGCCCCAGAGATGCCCAGGTCCTCATCCCCCAAACCTCAAGGGCCAAAGGGCCTTTGCAGACATCAGGTGGAGACATGATTCTGGATTGTCCAGACGGGCTCAATGTCATCACGGGAATTCTCCCAGGAGAGAGGTCAGAGGTCAGGGCCGGAGGATGGATGGGGATGGAGACAGAGGTCAGGGAGAAGTCATGGCTGGAAGGGGCCCACAGGGAACATAGCCAACTCCTGGAAGCCGGAGAAGCTGGATCCTAGACGCCCCCTCCCCCACCCCACCCCCCGTGGTTATCAGAAGGAGCACAACTGGATGTTAGCCCTGGGGGACCCAGGTGGCCACGGACCTCCAGCATTTGTTCTGTGTCCTGGTGGTGATGCTGGTTGCATGTGTTAAAATTCATGCAATTGTATGCTCCTCAAAAGTCCATTTATTGCAAAAAGTGCCTTTCCCGTGGTAAAAAGGAGGCGTGGAGATGGGGTGGGGCCAGTAGCAATCTGATCCCCCCATCTATGCCTCCTTTCCAGCACATTCCCTTTGCTGGGCTAGGGCAAACCCCAGAGCCACTGACATTTGGGGCCAGATACTTAGTTAGGGATGACATGTGCATCCTAGGATATGGACAGCATCTGGCCTCTGCACACTAGGTGTCAGGACCATCCCCCGCCCCCCATCCCTCATCCCCGGCGAGACAGCCAGAAACGTCTCCATACATTGATAGTGTCCCTCGGAGTCCAAGGACCCTGGTTCCGAACCACTGGGTGAGTCTGATGGTTTCATTTTTGCAACTACATAACCTCCAGTTGTTGTTTCTTTGCTCGGAGACCTCGCTGCTTTCTCTCTGTCTCCATCACCCCTTTGGTGACGGCCACCCAAGAACTTGGAAGGTGCAGGTTGGACACACCTGCGGACAGGACCCAGGGGACTGTTTGCTGAGCCCCTGCTCCTGGCGTCGGGGGCAGCTGGCCCACCTTCTCCAGGTCCTCTCTCTCCACGCTGTCACTCCCGGTGTGTCCCCATACCCATTCCCCGGCAGAACACTGAGTCCCACTCACACGTAGCTCTTGCTTCCCCGTGGCGGAAAGCTAAGCCCGCGTTTAGGTGACGCCTTCAGCTCTGGGTGGCTTCCTCAGCTCGTGGTAAAGCGCAGAGAAGCCATTCCACTGTTTAAACAGAGGAGAGTAACCTAGTCTAATGATCATACCCCGGGGCATAGTTCTTCCCGTTGCATGAAAAAATAATGGCCCAAACAGCCCGCAGCCGATTGCGAAATTATGTAAAAGCGATGAAAAGAAATCCAAATCCACAGGCCTTCCCATCACGCTGTGACCGACCCCCTCTGCCCCATTTCTTATGGCGCATGAACGGCGTGGAGGCCGCGGCGTCTTGATTTCAAAAGGGCTTTACTGATCCCAAAGGTGGCTGAGGAGGAGGAGCTAGAGGAGGACCGGTGCGTGTCTGTCTTTAGCTCAGGAACCAACCGTGGAGCTTGCTGGGTTGTTTGAAAATCAGGGCAAGACCTAGGCGGGGTGGCTCTGTGGTTGAGCATGGACCCCTGAACCAGGAGGTCGCCGTTTGATGCCTGGTCAGGGCACATGCCCGGGGTTGATGACTGGGTCCCCAGTAGGGGGCATGCAGGAGGCAGCCAATGATGATTCTCTCTCATCATTGATCTTTCTCTCTCTCTCTCTCCCTCTCCCTTCCTCTCTAAAATCAATGAAAAAATATTCTTTTAAATCAGGGGGAGCCGAAACCAATTTGACTCAGTGGATAGAGCGTCGGCCTGCAGACTGAATGAAGGGTCCCAGGTTCGATTCCAGTCAAGGGCATGTACCTTGGTTGCAGGCACATCTCCAGTGTGGGGCGTGCAGGAGGCAGCTGATCGATGTCTCTTTCTCATCGATGTTTCTAACTCTATCTCTCTCCCTTCCTCTCTGTAAAAAATCAATAAAACATATTAAAAAAAAATTAAATCAGGGGGAGGTCAGGGAACCGGAAGTTACTTTAGGACCTGGAATTGCAAATGCCAGTGCTTGCTAACTCCGAGCTACTAAATGAATGACAAGCATGCCAGCTGGAAGCTTGAGAGAACTGGTTTAAAGGGCCCAGGCCTCTTCTGAAGGCCCAAGTGCCTTCTCACTTCTGTGGCATTGTCCCACGTGGCAATACTGGCCAGTGGTCCATGTTTTAGGTAGAAGCTGCAAACCTGAATCTTTGTCTGGCCTCCGCTGATTTGTAAACCCTGTAATAAACCCAGATGGAAAAGGACAAGTCTGCAGGCCAGGTATGTCCTCGGGCTCACGGGTCGTGACTCCTCCCACAGCCCGTCCTCTGAAGGTCAGCCCTGCCGCAACCTGGGAGGGAAGCTTAGCAGGAAGTTCAGTGCGGCCGCTAACCCCACCGACAACATCCACTGGTCTTCCGTCTGCGCCCCCTTCCTCCCCGCCTCAGGGTCCTTCCTTCCCGCTGGCCTTGCGGTTTCTCCTGCTGCTCCAGCTCTCTAGCCCATTCGAGAAGGACCCCTCCTCCCCTTCACTGAAGGAGACAAGGCTGAACTTTCTCACCGGAACTGGTTGAGTTTAACCCCAATCCCAGCAGCGCGAGAACACGCACCTGCCGAGAAGCCCCGGTGAAGGAAGCAGGGTGCCATGTTTTATGGACGGAACAGTCATGTATATGTCAGAATCACAGCCAAGAAACGGGGTTATAACCCGGGGCAGTTACTAGTGAAGCCGCATGGAGGTTCCTCCAAACCCGGGAAAGAAAGCTGCCATGTTCCCCAGCACCCCCACTTCTGGGTATAGAGCCGAAGGCACTGAAGCCACCGCCTCGAAGAGGTAGCCGCAGGCCCATGTTCACTGTAGCATTACTCACAGTCCCTAAGATGTGGACACAGCCTGCGTGTCCATCGAGGGGTGAATGAATAAAACAATGTGTTTGGGGGCTGTGTGTGTGTATCCACATATACATGTGGAATATTATTCAGCCATAAAATGAAGTTCTGCCATTTTCAACTACAGAGATCGACCTTGAGGCTGTTAGGCGGAGTGAAGCGAGTCAGACAGAGTGAAAAATATTGTATGAGCTCACTGATATGTGGGTAGATATACTAAACTCACAGAAACAGAACAAGTTGGTGGTTGCTGAGGCCAGTGGCGGGGAGGGGCAAAGGGGGCATAAGAGGGGGGTCCACTAGTCCAAACTTGCAATTATGTGAGAGCGGGCCTAAGCTGTCAGTAGGACATCCCCTGAGGGCTCCCGGACTGTGAGAGGGGGCAGGCTGGGCTGAGGGACCCCGAATTTCATGCACCGGGCCTCTAGTAGTTGATAAAACTGTGTTGTGTGTTTGGAAATTGCTAAGATGGTAGATCTTAAAAGTTTCCATCATAAGAAAATTTGTTTTACTACATAAGGTGGTGGATGTTAACAAGACTTATTGTGATATTATTGTGATAATCAAGTTATAATAAGATGCACATAGATCAAATTATTACATTGTGCATTTTAAATGGAAATAAGGGTATATGTCCTTATACCTCAGTACAGCTGAAAAGAAAAGAAATTATGGATAGAAAAAAAAAAAAAAAGACTGGAAGGAAACGTGCAAAATACTGAGAGTGGTTAGCTCCGGGCATGGGAATGGAGGTCATTTTCTCACCATCGATGTTCTTGTATTTTTCAAGCGTTTCATGCTGAGATTTGCTATTTTTAATTTATGGTGGAGAACAGTTTTTAAAGGAAATCTGACTAAGCGAGAAGCACAGAGGGTAGAGAAAGCTCGATTCTCTGGTAGATAGCCACAGGTTTATTTAACGCGCCCCACCTCGGGGCAGGGGGTCTCGGCCCCTCTGCAGACAAATCGGCTGCGGCAAATCTCCCCACCCCCACCTGGCAGCACCCTGGACGTGGGGAGGAGCGGCAGAGGGGGGCTGGGCCTGTCCCCTCGGAGGGCCCCCTGAGAAGGAGGGGTTGGAACTGGGGCGATTTCAAAGGGGATTGCTTCTGAGTCCCTCAGTCAATACAAGGACGGAAGCCAACGGGAGAGGGTTTTTCCTTCCAGGATTATGGAGCAGGAGTGGGAGCAGGGAGTCGCTGTGGTCCAACTGGAGGAACAATAGAGCTCGCTCACTGAAGTGCTTGCCGCGGGTCATGTTACCCTGGGAACCGGCCTCTCCGTGGGCGGGCGATGTGCACATGGCTGGAGTGCAGTCCTTGGGGGCACGAGGCCATTCTGCCTGGCGCTGGACCACTCTGTTCGTATCTTCACGTTATAAATAGGTGCTTTGGCCCTAAACGATTTGGCTAGAGCGTCGGCCTGCAGACTGAAGGGTCCCAGGTTCGATTCCTGTCAAGGGCATGTACCTTGGTTGCGGCTACATCCCCAGTAGGGGGCGTGCAGGAGGCAGCTGATCAGTGTTTCTCTCTCATTGATGTTTCTAGCTCTCTATCCCTCTCCCTTCCTCTCTGTAAAAAATCAATAAAATATATTTTTTTTTAAAAAATAGGGACTTTGGCCCTAACCAATTTGGCTAGAGCGTCAACTGAAGGGTCCCAGGTTCGATTCCAGTCAAGGGCATGTACCTTGGTGGCAGGCACATCCCCAGTAGGAGGTGTGCAGGAGGCAGCTGATCAATGTCTCTGTCTCATCAGTGTTTCTATCTCTATCCTTCTCCCTTCCTCTCTGTAAAAAAAAATCAATAAAATATGTATTTTAAAAAAAAATAGGTACTTGGATGCACCCAATTCTTTTACATCGGCAGCAAAAAAGGAATGTGCATCAACTCATCAGCTCCGTCTATATATTCAGATTTTCCAGAATTGTTTCCCAAACCACTTGGAACAATGGCGTGTCTTGTTGCCATGGGATCTGAGTATGACGAGGCAGAGCTGTGTTAGCTGGGTGCGGGCTTGGTCCCCGGTGTTGTGCTCCGGTGGCGGCCAGGCCCTGAGCTCTTCAGCTCAGGAAAGTCTCGCCCTCTGCCCAGGGCTCAATGGGTACGGAGCGCTCATGTTCACACGCTGCCAGAGAGCCTGACCTTCAGTGACAGGGCGCTGACTTCTTGCCAGACCCAGGCGTGAACTATTCATTTACCTGAAGAGTTGAGGAAGGCACTGTTGTTTTCTACATTTCACAGACGGGGCTCTGAGGCACAGAGAGGTTAAGCAACTAGCCCAAGGTCACACAGCAAGTAGCGAGGAGAGCTGGGTTTTAACCCAGGCAGTGTCCTCTAGCCTCCTTGGTGAGGAGCTGATCGCTTGCATTATCTCCCGAAGCCGGGTCGGTCCATGGCCATAAGCTGAGTTCCCGTTTTGACTGTGACACTGACCAAGGATGCGTATCAACACTGGCAGCCCGAGGACTGTCTGAGGCTCGCCTGCCGGCACCTGATAGAAACACCACCCAGTAAGCATCCCCTTTAAAACCGGCGGTAAAGGTGGCCCTTTAAATTCCCAAGGGCAGCCAGATGGGGAGCACGTGGTTTAGGGAGTCAGAGAGGACAAACCCAACATCCCGTCCCCACCTGCTCGCCTGGCCTGCGGAGCGGGATTGGAATTCAGAGGAAGTCACGCAGGCGCACCCAGGGCTTTTGAAGCCCGGCGCACCCCCGAGGTAGACAGACGCCTGTGGTCTTGAAATGACCAAATTAGGCAGAATCGCACGGAGAGCCTGGCACTTCCCGGTTAGTTCCTCCTAGCATCGCGTTTTCTGCTCGCGGGGTGTGGCTCCGCGGACCTTGAGAAAGAAGCTATTGCTGCATGTGGAATATTGTTTTCGTCGTCTGCGGGGTTAGTTAGAGGAAATAGTTAGACTCGCTCGGGCAGCTGGGTGTCCAAGCCTTCCTGTCCTGCGGGCGGGTGTCCACACACAGGCCTGCAGCGCCCGGAATGGCCAGCGACCTGCTCTTGAACCTCCACGCCTGTCTCCCCCGATAGTGCACGCAGACCAGAGGGATCCTAAGGGAGAAATCAGCCTGCCTCCCTCTCCCCTTTCTACCCAACCGATGGGTGGGGGAGGGGGAGTTTAAATCCTAGAGGGCGTTGTTCCGGGGGAGCATCATTAAAAAGAATGGCCGAGACCGGTTTGGCTCAGTGGATAGAGCATCAGCTTGTGGACTGAAAGGTCCCGGGTTTGATTCCAGTTGGGGGCATGTACCTTGCTTGCGGGCACATCTCCACAGTGGGGTGTGCAGGAGGCAGCTGATCGATGTCTCTCTCTTATCGATGTTTCTGACTTTCTATCTCTCTCCCTTCCTCTCTGTAAAAAATCAATAAAATATATTTTAAAAGAAAAGAATGACACTTAGTTGATTAATTTTGCCAAAGTTTGACAGGAGCTCAGCTTCCAGGAGGGTCTGCACAAACCATTTGAACTCCGGCACTGAGGGAAAGACAAGGCATGTGGGGCTCTCGATGCTGAGGGTGCTGTGGGCCTGAGTGCAGGCCCCCACCCCCGTGCCTAAACCTAGGAACCCCCTCCCATCCCACCCTTACCTTTTCAACTCCTGCACGGAGGAGAGGGTTGTTTGCATGATGCTGGCGATCCCATGATAGATATAGGCCCCCGAGAGGAAACTCACCCAGCACTCCAGTTTGCCTTTACAGTGGTACCTCGAGATACGAGTGCCCTAACATATGAGATTTTTGAGATACGAGCCGTCGAGCGAGCTATTTTTGCTTTGAAATACGAGCAACAGTTGAGATACGAGTGATCGAGCCAATCGGCCGGCTGCACACGACCCACCAGCTTACCGCAACTCAAGCATCTCATAGTTTCCCACGCCTCAAGGTTACGGAACGAATGAAACTCGTCTCTCGAGGTACCACTGTATTTGCCTGAAATTAATTCGCACGGAGCAGGACATTTGGCACTGACACAAGGCCTGCCCGGGGTTAGGTCACCAGGTCACAGGTCAGCGCCAGCTTCAGGGATGAAAATCGGAAGTAAACTAAGCTGCGTGGAAGCAGAGGGTTTCTGTGGAGGAGGCTGTGTCTGTGTGTGTGTGTGTGAAGACTCACCCCGGCCGTGAAATCCTGATCCTGTTATAAACCGATGACAAGTGTCCTTCACTTTAAACGACCAGCAGCGTCCCCTTAACCCAATTTGTTCTTATTTTAAATGGCCGTATCTGGGTTGTCGTATTATTCTCACTCTTCGTGGTTTCTCAGTTGGCAGCAGTGGCGGGGGGGGGGGTTGTGCCTTCTTCCTCCCCGGTTCCTCGGTCATGGTGTCACACATGTATTTGTTGGTTCCACCACCCACCCACGCCTCCATCCATCTGTCTAGAAAACATCCCGTGGCTGTCTGTACATCAGGCCATACCAGCCTAAATATTTCCAGGTGGGGGCAGTTTTGCCCTCCTGGGGCAGTATCTGGAGGCAGCTTTGGCTGGCACAAGCGAGGGATGCTACTGGCATCTGGAGAGCAGAACTCGAGATGACCCCAGGTCCCCAATGCCCAGGACGGCCCCCACAGCCAGGGGCTGTTTGACCCCAATACAGAACGCCAACGAGGAGAAATTCCGCTGCCTCCGACCGTCCCTGGCCCCGTGGGATTGATCGTGTTGCCAAGGAAATGGACAGATTAATGGGGACGTGATGCTGATGCTACTGGTGAGGTCGAAGGGCTTTTCCATCACTTCTCCTTTGGAGGATGGGGTTCAGAGGGAGCCCCTTTGTGGATCTGCGAGGTTCTTTTCTGGAAAGGTCCAGCAGGATCCAGAAATAGGGAAGGAGGTCGGGTGACAAAAGGTCGCACGCAGACCCAGGTTTGGGACATGTTCCCGCACCTGCAGAGACGGAGGGCAGCTGCACGCCACTCCCTGTGGACCGTGGGGACCAGGGCAGACCTCGGAGCAGCGGGAAGGGCAGCGGCTCCGGTCACCTGTCTGCCTCCAGGGACGCGAGCCAGTGCGGCCCGATCCTCCTGCGTCTTTGAGAAAAGCGAGAAGCCCAGACTTCAGATGAAATCTCCCCAAGTCTTAAAGGTGGATGACTCCGTCAGCATTTGTTTGGAAACAGAAGCACTACGCAGGCAATATGCCTGTGGGAGTTTTGACGCTGGTTCTCAGGAACACATGAGGGAAGGCGTAGGATGCCCGTATGGTGCCTGGGAGACCAGGTGCTCAATAAAAGTGGGTCAAGAGTGATTACCTGGAGCGGCCGGCGTGGCTCAGTGGTTGAGCGTTGACTTATGAACCGGGAGATCACGGTTCGATTCCCAGTCAGGGCACATGCCCAGTTTGTGGGCTTGATCCCTAGGTATAGGGCCTGCAGGAGGCAGCCAGTCAGTGATTCTCTCATCGTTGATGTTTCTATTTCTCTCTCCCTCTCCCCTCCTTTATGAAATGAAAATATATTCAAAACAAAGAAACAAAAGAAGAGTGATTACCTGAATCAGGCTTTTTACACTTTCCAGGGTCAACCTTAGCACCCTGACCCTCGGGACTGGACATTCCTTGTTGTTGGGGCTGAGTGTGCCTTGTACTCTGTTTAGCAGCGTCCCTGGCCTCTTCCCATGATTGCCAGTAGCACCCCCACACCCCCAAGGGTGCCAACCAAAACGTTTTCAGACCCCGGCAGCAATGCCTTTGCCTAGCAAGTTGCACTTTGACTCAACGCCCTGAGTTCTTGGCCATGGTCTCTCGGTGGGTGGGTTGGTCCCGGGTAGAGAACTCAGAAGGAGCGTCTCTGAATCGTCCTGGCCTCCTCGGGACAAGCACCCTGGACAGAGGTCCCTGTGTGGCTCTGTGCTGCGGCCAAGGCTGTGGAGTCTGGCCTTCCAGGGCCCAAGTCGCCTCTTCGGTCGCTGCTGACCGAAGTTTTCAAAGAACGAGCGGGCTCACACCTGCCCCCAGCGGGCCTCCCCACCTGTTGGGAAGGGGCTGGAAGAATAAATCCTCTACAGCAGCCTTGCCTGTGCTCAGCCGGGTCTCTGATGAAATCAGCAATGAAAGCGGAGGCTGTTGGCTTTTTTTTTTTTTTTAATATATTTTATTGATTTTTTACAGAGAGGAAAGGAGAGAGATAGAGTTAGAAACATCGATGAGAGAGAGACATCCATCAGCCACCTCCTGCACACCCCCGACTGGGGATGTGCCCGCAACCAGGATACATGCCCTTGACCGGAATCGAACCTGGGACCTTTCAGTCCACAGGCTGGCGCTCTATCCACTGAGCCAAACCGGTTGCGGCTGTTGGCTTTGAAGAGCAAGCGCAAGCTCTTCACTGACCCAGGCAGGTGGTTCTCAAACTTGAGCCTGAGAGCCACCGGGAGGGCCAGTTAAAAGGGATGGGTGGGCAAATCCCTCTGCCACCCCCTAACACCCCACCCACACACACACACACCAGAGTTTCTCACTCCACAGGTCTGGAGTGGTCTAAGAATTGGCATCGTTTGCAGATTCCCCGGTGCTGTCACTGCTGCTGGTCCCCGGGGCCACACTTTGAGAACCACTAGCAAAGCTCCAAGTCCCATCCCCCACCTGCAGGAGAGGAAGCAGAGCAGGGAGATCAGGGATCCCTCAGGATGTCTGTCTGGCTCCTTCTGGGTCTCCCCTGGGGCTGACCAGTCCACCAGCAGACGGACCACCCCAGTGTGCGTGGTCTTAAGCTGTAACAGGCTATGTAGGTACGTGGCTGGTTCCATAAAGCGAATGTACATGCCCACTAGCTTCTTCGTTTCTTAATTATTTTTCATGTTCCCTTGGTAAGGTAGCACATTTGGATGGATCTCCCAGTCATTAGAGCGAATTAGTGAAATCCCTCTTTACCGGTTTTTACTTGTGGGAGCTTAACCGGGGTGCTTGCAGTCGTGGACGTCTGGACGCCTTCCCTGGCGAGTGTGGGTGACGCCTCGCTCGAAGCTGGGACCAACAGAGATGAGGACAGTTTGCTTCTCCGGGGAGGGGAGAACGGTGACACTTCGGTGGCTCTGATGCGGAGCAGGTTTTCCGGAAAGAAAAAAACCGCCTACATTTCTGTTCAATTCTACATCCTTTCGCTTCGGTGCTGCGTGCTAGTGAGGGACTGGGAACGGGGAGCCGTCACGGGGGGAGGGGTTCTTCAGAGTCCCCGTTGGCCTGGGACTTTCCCAGTGGGAGCCCTGAAAGTCCAGCTGGGAGGCCCCAGTCCCAGGGAATCCGGCCCATTGGCTGGCCCAACGCATAGGGGGTGCTGGTGGCGGGAAACTCCAGGCAGGCAGAGCTCAGACCTCAAAACAGTGATTCTAACAGTCACCCCCCAGTGTGATTCTCACAGGCCGGCTACTTAGCCTGCATGTCTCATTCCATCCCCCAAACAGTGCGCTTTCCACCATTTTTGCGGCAAGGAGGCTGAGGCTCTGCGGCCCCCCTGTCTGCCTTCCTGGTCCCGGGCAGGGACAAGCAGGACGGTCCTGGTCAGGGTCCAGGCCCTCTGCTGCGGAGCGGCTGGCCTCCGGCTCACCTTGGGGGGTGGCCACCGCTCTGGGGACTTGGTCAAATGCAGATGGAGCCCCCCCCCCCAGCTTCCCATTCAGTACCCTGCTTCCCCGAAAGTAAGACATCCCCCGAAAATAAGACCGACTTCCAGTTTTGCCTCTCGCTGTAATATAAGGCATCCCCCCAAAAAATAAGACCTCCCCGATAATAAGGCCTCCCCCAAACATAAGGCCTCCCCGGAATAGAAGGCCCCCGAAGCTACCATCAGGCAAGATTTAAAGAGACCTCGCCCTGCCTGAACAGCTCCGGCTGCGCTGCGGCCCATCAGTGAGCTGGTTTGTGATGAAACTACTACCGTACCGTAGACAGGTCATACATTTCCTTTTTTTTTTTTTTTTTTTGCGCAACAATCAATGTGTACTGTATTCTTCTTCATGGAAAAATAAGACACCCTCGAAAATAAGGCCTAGCGCATCTTTGGGAGCAAAAGTTAATGTAAGACACTGTCTTATTTTCGGGGAAACAGGGTAGGTCTGGGTTGGGACCTCAGAACTTGCATTTCTCACCGGTTCCCAGGTCATGTGGATGCTGCCGCTGGGACCGCCCTTGGGGAACACCGGAGGGCTGTCCCGCTCTGCCTGTCCAGCGGAGTGGTCATTGTCACCTGCGCCACGCGGAGGAGCCAGAATTTAGGCAACATCTTCCCACCCCAGCTCCTACCCCAACATAGGTCTGCCGTGTTCCTATGTGACAAGTATGGACGGACTCTCAGGTGGAGTCTGGGGCTCCTTGATTCAGATTTCTCTCCACCCAGGTGGTCCCTTAGACCACTGTCCTTGGTGAGTTCTCATAGTGCCTCTCCCATCCCACGTTCCCCCCCCCCCAGGCTCCCCCAAGACTCTCTCTGCCAGATGTGTCCTCTGCGTGCTGTTCCAGGTCATACTCTGGGTGTTATTGGAGTTTTCCTAATTCCTAAGGAATGTTTAGAGACGACCACAGCTTCTGCTCTTACCGACTTTGGCAATGCATTTCAGAATATCTAGCCAAAGGAATGCATTGCTAATGGTGGAATTAGACTTAGTTCTATAGGTCATTAAACAAAAGGCATGCCATTTAGCCTTGATAAAATCTAAGACATTATGGATTGGGGGGGGGTGGTATAATAAGGGAGAAGCATATATATATACTTAAGCGACCATCGTAACCAAATCAACCAAATGGATGACCAAACAGGCTCTGTGGAGCAACCAGGCCGTCAAGAGGGGTTAATGACTGAGCAGCAGGTTGCATGGGGTGACCAGGCTGGCAGGGGAGGGCAGTTAGGGGAACCCAGGCCTACAGCAGAGAACAGTTAGCGGTGACCAGGCTATCAGGGGCGGGGGAGTTAGGAGTGATCAGGCAGGCAGGTGAGCAGTGGTCCCGTATTGTGAGAGGGATATCCCACTGCTAAACTAGCAGTCGAATATCCCCCAAAAGGTCCCGGATTGGAGAGGGGGCAGGCTGGGCTGAGAGGGACCCCTCCCCAACCCCCGTGCATGACTTTCGTGCACCGGGCCTCTGGTAGAAAGATAAAGGAATGAAAACCATCCGTTCCCCAGCCCTCTGATCACCTCTATGCCCAACGAGTTCCTTTTTTATCCTTGCTCAGGCAGCACTCTATGTCGTATCTTTTATAATACGCGGAAATTTCTAGAATTTCCGCGGCCTTGCCTGGGAAAGTAAAATTCTATCTCTTCCCATAAATACAAGATGAACAGAGCATTCCCAGCCTCGCCGAATTGGGGCGATCATCTGAGAGAGAGCGTGCTGCTCTCAGTAACCGTGATCCCCACTGGCCCCGTAACAAGGCTGTTTTCCAACGAGGCAGGTCCTGGCATCCGGGGAGACTGGCTGTTTCCTCTGTTGCCAGGGAAATCATTGTGAAATGGAAAATCCCCTGCATCCCAGCCCCCAGCAATCTCCAGAACAGGAGGCATTCTTTAAAAAAAAAAAAAAAAGTCCGAACACTAAAACAGTAGCCCTCACAAAACCAGCGCATCCCTGTTCGTTAGGAAGGCTTTTCCCCTCCAACGAAAGGGATGAAAGGGCATCAGAGTTTTGTTTTCAAATGTGTTTAAGAAGCTGTTATTAAAACGGAATTAAACCCGGGTCCCAGGGCAGCGGCTCGGCGACTACCGGGAGATAATCTTGATAATGCGATTAAGCGCCGCTTGAATGGGGCTGGGAGGGGAAGAGAAAGACAGACGCCGAGGCTGCGCTCAGCTCAGCCACCGCCAATGGGCCGCCCGCGGTCTGAACACAGATGCCTCGCCCTCCCCACGACCCCTGCCATCTGAGACGTTGGCGGCCTTAACGATGAGACCAATCATACTAGGCATGCGCCGCTCCCCCGTCCCGGGATCATGTGCTGAACACGTCACGCACAAGTTCTCCTTGCTTCTTAGGTACTTGGATGTAAACATACAAGCAGATCCTGGTATAGCCACCCCCTCCGCCCCATTTTCAAATGAGGAAACCCAGGGGGTGTAGTCCCGCTGAAGTCACTCAGCCGATCAGTGTCCGAGCTGGGATTCAGACCAGGTCGGCCAGTGGCAGAGCCTTCCTGCTCACAGCCACAACGAGCTACTGATTGGGCGCCTGGACACTTACATGCAGACCATTCACTTCTGTTAGAAAACTCTTATTTAATAGTGATCCCCACCCCCACCCTGCATCCAAGCAGCCAGCAGGCTGCGATCCTTGCTCAAATGCCAGCCAGTGGGGTCCACTCATGGCTGTGAAGATAAGTGGGCCGCGTGTGCCTTCTGCCCGTTTGTCTATCCAGAAAGCAGAGCCCTCTCTGAACCTTGTCCTCTCTCTGTAACATTTCATTTTCCCAAGAATAGCGTTATTTATTGAGCACCTACTGTGTGCCAGGTACTAAGGTGGGTGCTTTTCATCCATTATTGCAGATGTACTATATAAATATATGTATGTATTTGTGTACATAAAGTACATGTTAGGACTTCTTATTCATGTTTGCAAACGCTGAAACGGAGTCTGAGGAAGGAAGGGAACCTGACCGCCAGGCCACACAGACGGCACATGGGAGAGTCGGTCAGCCACCCGCCTGACACAGAGGCACATCTTCTCTTTCTTGATCACCAGCTGTCACCTGCCCTCTTTAACCATCTCTCTGCAGAGTCAGTGCTTGGGGCTGTTTGTCTGATATTTATTTTCCAGTTGAGTTTGCTATTCCCTGCCAAGTTAAAAAGATATCAACATATTGTATACTAGAGGCCCAGTGCACGAAATTTGTGCACGGGCAGGGTCCCTAGGTCTGGCTGGCAATCAGGGCTGATCTGTGGGGTGACTCGCAGGGTGATCAGGGGGCCCCTGCTGGCAGGCACCCACCTTGGCTGACCTGGGGCCTGCAGGCTGAAGGCAGCTCTGCATTGAGTGTCCGCCCCCTGGTTGTCAGTGCACATCATAGTGACCGGTCATTCCGCAGTTTGATCAATTTGCTTATTAGGCTTTTATTATATGGGATGCTTCTATTAAAAGAAAATGAGTTGCGTGCATCAGCATGGCTGTTATTAAAAATAATAATAATCTCTTTGCCCTAGCCTGGCCAGTTTAGCTCAGTGGATAGAGCATCAGTCTGCAGACTCAAGGGTCCCAGGTTTGATTCCGGTCAAGGGCATGTATCTTGGTTGCGGGCTCATATCCAGTAGGGGGGGTGCAGGAGGTAGCAGATGGATGTTTCTCACATGGAGTGAATGGCAGCAATTGATATTTCTAACTCTCTATCCCTCTCCCTCTCTCTCTGTAAAAATATCAATAAAATTTTTTTTTTTTAAAAAAAGCCATCTCTTTGCCCAGGAACAAGCTCACCTCTATGTCTGTAGCGAGGCCCTGGAGCGGCCCATGCGTCCCTATGTCCACTGCGTCCGACAGAGGTGTCCTGCCCACATGGGCACTGTGACCAGAGGCTGCAACAACCGTCCTGCGTCACACAGCAGCATCCCCCGGGAAAGGACCACAGAGGACTCGAGTGACCAGGAGAGCAGGGCAGACTGAGCAGACCCCTCTCTCTGTTCTCTCTCAGCAATCTCCAGAAACACCCAGCAGCTGCCTTCGTAAAAAAAAAAAAAAAAAAAAAAAAACTGCATTGGAAATGTGTTGTCGCTGCTCGCCGTCAACCATTTCATCCCAGGAACGAATGGCGGCAAAGAGTGACATTTCTCTCGACTGCGGATACAGTGATTGATGAATAAGTTATACCGTGGTTTCATTTCCCCGGAAAACTCAATTATTTAAGACTTATACATTTGTATTTGCCGAAGAGAAGCCTCATATCGCAATGCGAGCCCGTGGGTGCCTGCTGGGGTTGGGAGGGGGGCGGCGAGGCCCACTGGTGGGTTAGGATCCGGACACTGAGGACGTGGACCCACGGCCAGTCCTTCCGGCCCAGGGAGCCGCCCGGTGCCTGGTGTGCTAACATCGAGGCAGAGAGACGACCGTCCTTGCCTCCCACGGATTCGACTACAAAAAGCCCACGGAGTGTCCAGCACGGTACTGGCCCCCGATTTGTCACGCACGGAATTCTCGCCACGATCTCCATCCCAGGCAGCTCCTTTATTCCAGGGGTTTCGTTGCGGCACAAGCCTCCTCGTTTGGGTCAAAGTCTCCAGGCCTGCGCTCCTCGGGTTTCCTCCTCCTCGGTCAGTTTGGAGGCCCAGAAAGGCAAAGGTTTGCAGGATCCTGACTCTCTCGGCGTCACACCCTCAAACGCAGCTTCTTCATCTTCCTGCTGAAAAGCAAGACCCTTCCAGCCCAGCACAGGCATGAGCGCTGACGTGACAGCCGCTCAGATAGGATGACAGCAGCGGGGGGGGGAACCTACCCGTTCCCGCGTTGCTTAAAAACGCTGTGCTTTTGCCGAAACCGGTTTGGCTCAGCGGATAGAGCGTCGGCCTGCGGACTGAAAGGTCCCAGGTTCGATTTTGGTCAAAGGCACATACCTTGGTTGTGGGCACATCCCCAGTGGGATTTGAGCAGGAGGCGGCTGATTGATGTTTCCCTCTCATTGATGTTTCTGACTCTCTCTCTCCCTTCCTCTCTGTAAAAATATCAATAAAATATATTTTTAAAAAAATACTGTGCTTTTATGGCTCCAGATAGAACGTCCTGTCCCTCTAACTAAACCCTTCAGCCAACAAGAAAGAAATCGGCACCGGGATGGTGGTGGCGGGGATCCAGATCTCTAAGAAACTCGGGACTTCACATGTGATCTCTCTCACAAAAAGAAGGATCTTGAATAAAAACTTTTGACCTCTCCCCATTCACTCTGGCATGGGCACCAGGACCCTGCTTCTGCAGCTCCTCACCCGTCCCTGGAGAGGCCACCCGTGGCTCCTGGGCCGCCCTCTGTCCAGCTGCCCCCCCCCCCCCTGTGACGGACCCCTGCAAGCCTTCTCTGCTGCAGGCCGGGCTCCTGCTGGTCTACCCCACTTGTTAGTGAAGAAAGGTTCTCAGCCTCTCACTTCTCCTGAGAAATCCCGAGGCTCTGGAGACCCGGGGTGCGCATCAGAGGGGCCCTGCCTGCTCTCCAGGCCGCCTGCCTGCTGGTCCCGGCACTTCCCGTGAGTAGCCAGGGGTAGACCAGTAGTTCTCAGCCGGGATGCTTTTATCCCAGAGGACACGAGCGATGTCTGGAGACATGCTTGGTTGTCACAGCTGTGGGGACTGGGTACCACCCCTGGCATTCAGCGGATAAATGCCAAGGAGGCTGCTAAGCATCCCTCACGTACAGGCAGCCCCACGGCAAAGGGGCTGCAGCCCAAAGTGTCTGTCTTGCTGAAATCAATAAACCCTGCGCAGACAAAGGCCCCGAGAAGTGAGCTAACCACTAATCAATGGGCCAAGGGTCCCCTCGGGGAGGGAATACTTAAACGGGGACCATCGTCCAATATTAGGTTTCTTTCAGGGCTGAGGTGTAATCATGAGGTTTCAACCCTCCCCAGAGACTGTCCGTCCCTCTTCTCCATTTCATTCTTTCTCCATAGCACATGCCACCATCTAATACCTAATATCTGTGTTCAGCTTACGTGTGTCTTTTTTTTTAAATATATTTTATTGATTTATTTTTATAGAGAGGAAGGGAGAGAAATAGAAAGTCAGAAATATCCATCAGCCGCCTCCTGCACGCCCCGCAGTGGAGATGTGCCCGCAACCAAGGTACATGCCCTTGACCGGAATCGAACCTGGGACCTTTCAGCCGATGCTCTATCCACTGAGCCAAACCAATCTCAGCAGCTTACGTGTGTCTTACTTAGAATCTGCCTCCCCTGGCTGGAATGCAAACTCTAATAGGGCAGAGCCTTCTGCAAGATTTGGTTCATTTCATTATCCACAGCACCTAGGACAGTGCTCAGCACATAGTAGGTGCTCGTAAATAGTTATTAAGTGGATGACTGGGTGTCAAGGTCTTTGGAAATGGGTGCTGGGCTGCAGGCCGGGGGGATGGCGAACGCTTTATTTCATCCTCTCATTCACCCGTTCATGAAACATGCATTCAAGACTCGACTGGTTCGTGCTCAGGCCTTGCCCGCCATCTATTTCCCCGGCTTTTCAGATTTTTTTAGTAAAATGTTTGAAACATCCTAATCGAAGGAATCTCTGTGTAACGGAGAAAAGTGAACCATGAAAATAAATGTCTGCATCTCCTTTT
This sequence comes from Lasiurus borealis, assembly GCA_004026805.1. NCBI lineage: Eukaryota > Metazoa > Chordata > Mammalia > Chiroptera > Vespertilionidae > Lasiurus > Lasiurus borealis. The sequence goes on along the minus strand of PVJN01009149.1, from coordinate 25,190 downwards.
CACTTGCTGCCTTTCTTTTACCCTTTAAACCTCATTTCCACCCTGTATGTCTTTGCCCTGCGTTTTCCGAATATCAGAAAGTCAGTCCCATCACGTGTGCCTCTGGGACTGCTGGGGAGGAGCCGGGAGCGCCGTTCAAAGGGCCTCGCTCAGAACATTCCAGCTCTCCATTAGCGCCACTCCGAGCACCTCGGTGTGACACCCTTCAGCGAGGCGAATATTGCAAACACTCTCTAATCACTGCTGGCCTTTTACTGCTCCAGCGCGTCTGCAGCCTGGAAGTGAGCATCCCTGCCCGGGGATTTCTGTCCTTTTTTCTCTCTGGGCGAGAGACAAGGCGTCCCGGAGGGGTTATTGATGAGGCCCGAGCCGGCAGAAAGCTTCTAATGGGCGTGACGTCAGCGGGGTCAAGGCCACGAAGCAGAGAGCAGCGCTGAGTTCATTTGCATTTCCTCAGCGGCCCAGGGAACAAAAGCCTTCGCTTCACGGTTCACTGGCTTCGCTTCATTTCCTCCAAATTGAGTGGGAGATGAAGAAGCAGAAAAGAGTCCGGGTTGTGGGTTTTTTTCCCTCGTGGCCTCTGCCTGGTATTTTCTGCAGGACTGTGAGACTGACAGGCCATGGTGGCATAGAGATGGATGAGCCTTGGGATGTGGTGGTGGCCCCGCCCTCCCTGTCAGGCCCCGCCCTCTCCATCAGCGGGTCACTGCCATCACTGTTGTCTCTGAAGGAGAATCCCAGCTAAGGATCTTGGAAAGCTCGGTCATCAGATTGCACCCACAGATCCATTTCCCCCTCCCCGGCCGGACCATGACTCACCGTGCTGGGGTGCAGATGGCAGAACCGCTCTGTGGCAAATTCAAACAGACAAAGACTTTATCAAAGGCACTCAGGGGCTCACAGGACCCCACCCGGTGTCAGACAACCAGGGGCAGCTACACAGCTGCCAGATAGCAGTGCTTGCCCGAGGTGACCTGGAAGAATGGGTTTGCGGTGATGCCACCACCGCTGGGCACAGACAATGGCAGCCCTGAGGCCGGCACCAAGTGCCCCTCTCAGCTGCTGGCACAGTCGTGGCATGGAGCAGCAGTGCCCTCACCCAAGATCTGCCCTGCCTGCGCCCGTTTCTCCCAGCCGCAGCGTCACCTGAGCTCGGACCCGGTCTGCTCGCTGCAGCCCAGGTCACATGCCCAGGAGGCTGAGAAACTCAGTTTCTCGCTTCTCATTTGGAAAGCGCGGGGGAACTCTCAAAACACAGAAAAGTTGTTCCAAGTTCAGCCTGACCCCAAGGAAGGGCAGGTGCCCAGCAGCCGGGGAAGGGCCTTCCCTGGACTTTTTGCATCCGGGTGAGCTCGAGGCTCCGGGTTCAAGAGAGAGACACCAGTCGAAGGAGCCTCATTGCCCCTTGCTTCCCATCACAGAGAGCAATTGGCTACCAGTGGTCAGCAAACTCCTTAGTCAACAGAGCCAAATAGCAACAGCACAACGATTGACATTTCTTTTTTTTTTTTAATATATTTTATTGATTTTCCACAGAGAGGAAGGGAGAGGGATAGAAAGTCAGAAACATCGATGAGAGAGAGACATCCATCAGCCACCTCCTGCACACCCCATACTGGAGATGTACCTGCAAGCAAGGTACATGCCCCTGACTGGAATCGAACCCGGGACCTTTTAGTCCACAGACCGACGCTCTATCCACTGAGCCAACCCCGTCTCGGCACAACAATTGACATTTGAGAGCCACATTTTTTCAACTTAAACTTCTTCTAACGCCATTTCTTCAAAACAGACTCGCACAGGCCATGGTGTTGTGTGGAAGAGCCACACTCCAGGGGCCAAAGAGCCGCCTGTGGCTCGCGAGCCGCAGTTTGCCGACCACTGGAACCGCGCTCAGATTGTCTGGCCTTGCGTCCAGCCCTCGGCCGAAGGTGCATTCTGCGAGAGGTCCGTGCTAGAGCCCAGGGGACACGGAGCCGAGCCCTCCGCCCCCCACAAAGCTCCCGGACACCCCAAGGATGGTTCCAGACTGGCCAGATGGCCGCCCTCGGTTTTCTTCCCCGAACAGCCACTGCAGGCTCTGTTGACATGCTTATTTCACACAAGAACCAGCGATGGATTGAGCAAAAGCATGAGGGATGCGGAAGCATTTTCTTCAAAGACCGCCTCAAACCGGACTGCTGGGGGGAGGGCCTCTGCAGGCACGAGGGCAGTCCTGGCTTCACCCGGAGAAGCAGCTGTGGGGGTGGGGGTGGGGGTAGGGGGTGGTAATCTGGACGCCGCTGCATCCACCACTTATGGCGCTGCCTCGAGGGCACTAGCCTAAGTGTCTGTTAGTGCAAACTCACCAGCAGTTGGCACAGGGCTGTATCTTCCCCGCGTTCTCGTTTGTTGGTTTGTTTCGTTATTTTTAATAATCCTCACCCGGGCATATTTTGCCCACTGATATTTTTTAGAGAGAGTGGAAGGGTGGGGGCGGGACAGAGGAAAACATCAATGTGAGAGAGACACATCAATTGGTTGCCTCCCACACGTGCCCCAACTGGGCCAGGGATTGAGCCTGCAACCGAGGTAGGTGCCCTTGACCGGAAGTGAACCCTGGACCCCTTCAGTCTGAGGGCTGATGTTCTAACCACTGAGCAACCCAGCTAGGGCTTCCCTGAGTTCTCGGTGCCAGTACTCTGCTCCCCATCTCTGCCTCGCGCTTCCTCTTCCCAGGCTGAGGAATCTTAACACCTGTATCATTCAGAATCTTTTTTTAAAAAAAATCCCCTTGCCGAAACCGGTTTGGCTCAGTGGATAGAGCGTCGGCCTTCGGACTGAAAGGTCCCAGGTTCCATTCCGGTCAAGGGCATGTACCTTGGTTGCGGGCACATCTCCAGTAGGGGGCGTGCAGGAGGCAGCTGATCGATGTCTCTCTCTCATCGATGTTTCTGACTTTCTATCCCGCTCCCTTCCTCTCTGTAAAAAATCAATAAAATATATTTTTTTTTAAAAAATCCCGATGATTGTCCAGTCCAGGGTTTCTAAAGCGTGGTCCTCGGTTCTCAGGTGTCTGACTCACAGTGGACCCTGACCAGAATGCAGATTTCCAGGTCCCATGTCCAGCCTTCCGGGGCGGTGCCAAGGATGTGAGTGTCAGCAAGCTTCCCCGGCCATCCTTGCGCGCAGTGAAGTTCTCCAACCTCCCGTCCTGTCCAACCGCCTGGCCTTCGGGTTGAGAGTCACAGGATCTCTCTTCTCCGCCCTATTGTGTCTGAGGAGGCATGGAAGGCGGTAGAACTAAGAGTGAAACCTGTTTAACGCCCAGGAGATCTTCCCTGCAACATTATACGATTCTCTCTTCCCTGCGGCTGTGGTCTCCACAAAGCCCACCGGCCAGCTGTGTGTCAGTGCGGTTCGTGGACTTGTGGCTAAAAGCCAGCGTTACCCTGGACTGTGAGACGGAGGGGACATTTCCTACATATCCGGGTGGCATTTAGTGGCTTCCCCTACCTCCTCTCCTTCGATATTCTTCACCCTTTTTGGGGGGAGAGGTCGCCTTCCCGGGGTACCTTTCACTCATGCAGCCTCCCAGGTTGCCACTCACCCGTTCTGAGTTTGCGCAGAGGATGAGGCCGAACGTCCCGGCCACTGGTCCTTGGGCGATGGACGTCGCGATGCCGCTGTCCGTGTTTCTGTGACCACATGAGCGGGCCCGGAGCCAGACAGAGGTAGAGGGAGGCTTGGCTTCTGAATGAAACCAGTTGGAAAATGACGTTGGTATAGATGCGTTCCTGGAGATTTCTGCCATCCTTTCCGCGAGCCTCGTGATGGCACTGGGGCCAGGCCCCGGGGTCAGTTACAGTGGTACCTCGAGATACGAGTTTAATTTGTTCCGTAACCTTGAGGCGTGGGAAACTATGAGACGCTTGAGTCGTGGTAAACTGGTGGGTCGTGTGCAGCCGGCCAATCCACGCGATGACTCCTATCTCAACTGTTGCTCGTATTTCAAAGCAAAAATCGCTCGCTGGACGGCCCATATCTCAAAAATCTCGTATGTTAGGGCACTCGTATCTCGAGGTACCACTGTATTGGGACAGTAAATAACAGGGTGAGCTGGCTGCCGTGTTCTGTAGAGCCCGTGGGGACATCTGGCTTGTCCCTCCTCCGGGGATGTCATACGAGGCCGCCAGGAGCAAAGGCCACAGGCTGTCACCAGGCTGGGCTGCCTCCAGCCTCACAAGAGCGGGCACATCCTGACCTGACGTGGGAGGGGCCACTGGGATGGACCCCCAGAAGTCACTTCCTAAGAATGAGTCACAGGTGCTCCGCAGCAGGAGGGGGCCTGAGGGGTGACCCCAGACAGCTGGTGGGGGGGGTGACTCGAGAGATGGCGGGTGGGGTGGGGGAGGAGGACCTCTGGGAGTGTCTCCAGATCTCCCCCTCCTGCTGCGGCTGCTCTTTCTTGGGTTATCGACCCAGCCCCTGGAAGACGCCCCTGGGCCTTCCGTGCCGCCTCTCCCCCCGTGCCCAGACCAGCGAGAGGCCCCTGACTCCCCGCCTCTCATTTCCTTCCTGTTGTCTCTCCTCTTCCTCCTTTGTCTGCGTGCCTGCCATCAGCCTCCATCGGAGAATTGGGACCTCAGAGCTGGACTATTTGTCTGGCCCTGGAGTTGTCTTCCGATGCCTGCAGGCCTGACACGCAGCGGGTACACAGGAAATATGTCGGTGAATGACCGCTGCATAGACGCAGGTGCTCAGCCGTTGTTTGTTCACTGCCAGGGGGATGGGGACTGTCCCCGAATAGCCAGGGTGGTGTCACACACACTTTGGTCCCTGCCTTCCATGGGGCAGACCCCCTCCCCACATGGAAGATTTCCATCTTCTTCTGCTCTGATGCCCGCGGCTTTCCTGTGGGCTTTGCTCTGTCTCGGGCAGGGTCCGCCCTCCCCCTCCCCAGGTCTAAGCCCCAGGGAACTAAAAAGGGGCGAAGGATGGAATTGGACCTGACACGTTGGGCCTGGCAGAGGGAGGGCGCGGGGCACACGCCTCTCGGGAATCCCCGGGCACAGCCTCGGGACGAGACGGATCGCTCCTGGGTTTGCCAGGCCGTGGCACGAGCTGTTTCCCTCCCCGGTGCTGGCTCCCATCCACGTGGAGTCAGCTGGTGACTCCCCCGCTGGGCTGACGAGGCAAGATGAGCTTTAATTATGCTCCTTGCTCCGCCCGCAGGGCCGCGCTGGCGTGATCTGTCATCTGCTGTTGGAGTCCCTCTACGAACCAAACCACCGGGCCTACTGGTCTCCCGTAGAGACACTGACTGATCCTTTGTCCCTCGCGTGGGTCTAGGCAGCCGAGTGACTGTGGGGAGGTCGCTGCACCTCCCTGAGCCTCCGTTCCGTCCCTGTGATGGACAAGATGGTGCCTGCTCGGGGCTCCCACAGGGAGGGTGGTGAGGAGGGAAGGAAATCACAAATGGGCACCAAAGAGTGGAGATGCCCAGAATGCCCATCAGTTGGTGAATGGGTGAGGAGGAGGGTCAGTCTGGGTGAGGAATATTATTTGGCAGTGAGAAGGCATGGAATAATGACATATGCTATGACATGGATGAACCTTGAAAACACACTAATGGAAAAAGCCAGACGCAAGAGGCCACGTATTATCAGTCATTTGCATGAAGGACCAGAACAGGAAAACCCAGAGAGAGAAAGCAGATTCATGGTTGTCAGAGGCTGGGGATGGGGGACGGGAGTGGCTGTGACTGGGATGGGGTTTCTCTTAGGGCTGATGAAAAAGCCGTGCAATTACGGAGTGGTGACAGTGGCCCAACTTGGGGAATATCCTAGAAACCACTGAATTACACGCTTTACAGGGTGAATTCTGTGGTATTAGAATTACATCTTGCTAGCAAATTCGCGGGAAAGGGGCTGAGGAAGCTCTAAGGAGGCATGCCTGTGAAAATGGCCTATCAGCCAAGACCGGTTTGGCTCAGTGGATAGAGCATCGGCTTGCGGACTGAAAGGTCCCAGGTTTGATTCCAATCGGGGGCATGTACCTTGCTTGCGGGCACATCTCCACTGTGGGGCATGCAGGAGGCAGCTGACCGATGTCACTCTTTCATCAATGTTTCTGACTTTCTGTCTCTCCCTTCCTCTGTGTAAAAAATCAATAAAATATATTTTAAAAAAGAAAGAAAGAAAGAAAATGGCATATCAGCAGCAGCATCTCCATCCTCCAGCATTTATTTGGTGCCTGCTGTGTGCCTGGCACTGGAAAAGCCGCTTCGCACGCCTGGCTTTGCATAGCAGATCTTGTTGGTTTTATTTTACAAGGAAGTGAGCAGAGAAATTAAGTCACGTGACCAAATAATTCTCAGGGCTGCTGGGAAGTTGGACAGGGGCCCAAGCCCAGGCCTGCCTGACCCCGAAGCCTTTCCCTTCACCCCACGCTGCCACCTGTGGACCCATGCATCGCAGCAGGTGTCTGATTTCTTTGGCGACCTGGCCATCGTCTAACAGACAGTGGGGCTGAGAACCCACATGATGACACTGAGACTCCCACGGGAAAGGCAGAACCATCGCCGTGCTCAGTCTGAGTGTGACTTGCCGGTGGTTGAAATGGCCCGGCTCAGGAATGGCTCACACAGGAGACTCGCGGCAGCCTCTTTGGCCCTGACAGTTAGGAATAGAATCTAAAAGCCCTAAGAGTCGCCGAAACTGGTGTGGCTCAGTGGATAGAGCGTCGGCCTGCGGATTGAAAGGTCCCAGGTTCAATTCCGGTCAAGGGCATGTATCTTGATTGTGGACACATCCCCAGTAGGGGGCGTGCAGGAGGCAGCTGATCGATGTTTCTAACTCTCTATCCCTCTCCCTTCCTCTCTGTAAAATATCGATAAAATATATTTTTAAATAAAAATAAAAATCCTAAGAGTCCATTTGTTGGGGTTCCTCGGGAAGGAATAGGTGAGGCAGGGAAGTAGGCTGACTGAGCTTCCCTAATTGTGGCAGGCTCTGGGCTCTACAGGTGGTCACTCATTGTCCAGTACCCGGCCCCGGGTGATGGAGGAGGGGGTGCTGAGCCCTGTGGGAGTTGGATAAAGGAGGTGGTTGTAGGCACAGGCGCTGGATGGGTTGGCGCTCACAGGCAAGTTGTTTGCTATCTCTAGGGATTAGCAACCCCGGAAGGGACAGTCCATCCGTGGGTCCACAGGCCCCGAGATGTCGGAGCATGATAAAATACGGAAAATGTAAAAAAGTAACGAACACACTGCTTTCTATTTCTGTGCTGACTCCTGAAGTCCTCGCATCTGCGCTCCACGGTAGGTGCTCAGGACATCAGCATCCCTGTTTTACAGGAAAGGAAACTGAGGCAGAGGAGTCTGTCGAGGTGATTCTGCCGGTCAGGCAGGAGTTGGGATGTGAATCTAGACCGTCAGGCTACACGACCTGCACTCCTGACAGCCCTGTTTCTGACCTGTGCACAGGCACGATGTGGTCTGGTGCTGTTGAGCACAGCTGGGACTGGTGGGCTAAAGTTCCAGGAGGCACCCCCATCCCCCACCTCCTTCAAGAACAGCAGTTCTCAACCTGTGGGTCTCGACCCCTTTGGGGGTCGAATGACCCTTTCATAGGGGTCGCCTAAGACCATTGAAAAATGCAGATATTTATATCGTGATTCATAACAGTAGCAACATTTCATGGTTGGGGGTCACCACCACATGAGGAACTGTATACAAGGGTCTTGGCCTTAGGAAGGTTGAGAACCACTGTTCAAGAAGGAAGAGAAGAAGGGTGTGGCCACCGACACAGCAGGAGGGAGTGGGCTGGCTGGAACCCAGGTGACCAGGCCATGGCCTGTGGACATTCAGTCCCTCAGGTGCTGGGCTGTCACTGTAGCCTAATGAACCAGTCTCCGGGGGATGCTTTTTTTTTTAAAATGTTTTTATTGATTTTTAGAGAGAGGAAGGGAGAGGGATAGAGAGAAACATCAAGAGAAATGCCTTAAACTTAGGAGTAAGGAAACATCAATGAGAGAGAAACATCATTGATTCGCTGCCTCCTGCATGCTCGCTACTGGGGATCGAGCCCACAACCCCAGGTATGTGCCCTGACTGGGAATTGAACCGGTGACCTCTTGGTTCCTGCATTGATGCCTAACAACTGAGCCACACCGGCCAGGCTGGGGGATGCTATTTTTCATAAACAGCCTAAGTGACTCTTTTTTACGTTATTTTTTTTTTAAATTGTGATGTAACTTGCATACAGGGAGAGCATAGATCTTCGATGCACATTTTGATGAGTTTTCACAGATGCATACACTCAGGTAATTCATCCCCTATCAAGATACCCTGGCACATTCCTTTGTGTCCCTTCCCCCCACTGTCCCCCACCCCCACCCCCTAGCCCAGGCCACCAATCCTCTGAATTTTCTGAGTATAGATTAGTTTTGCCTAATCTCTACTCCGATTCATGGAAACGAATCCTACAACATGTACGCTTTCACGGGCTACTTTCATTCAGCAAAATAGTTAGCGATTCATCCCCGGCGCTGAGTGTATTCAGAGGTGTTGAGTGTATTCAGAGGGCACTCATTGTGTAACGGAGGAGCACTCGATTCTCCGGCTGAACCACAATTACCTCCTCCCTCCGGCTGATGGGCATTTGGATCGTTTCCAGTCCCGGGCTGTTCTGAACAAAGCTGGACACCGGTGCCCGGGCCTTGTGTGGAATTACGTTTGCATTTCTCCCGGGGAAACGTCTAGGACAGGCATAGCTGGGGTCCCTCCCTCCCTCCCTTCCCCTCCGGCTGAGTCCTTGCAGCCAGCCCAATAGAGCTTTCAGCAACTCCGGGCTCACCCACTCACGACCGCAATCCCTTCCAGCTCCCCAGTGCCACAGCTCAATTTCCGTTGGAATGAGTGGCGTTGGCAGTTGTTACATTTTTTATTGCGGTGAAGGGCATGCAGCATAAAATGTACGGGTGTGACCAGCCTGTAGCGCACAGCTCAGTGCAGGCAATACGTTCGTATCATCGTACGCCGTCACCTCTTTCCAGCTGCAGAGCTGTTTGGTCTTCTCAGACTGAAACTCTGTCCCCATCAAATACCACCTTCCCATAACCCCCTCCTCCCAGTGCCCACACCCACCATTCTACTCTCTGTCCCTGTGAATTTGCCTCTTCTGTGAAGTTCATAGAAGTGGAATCATACAGCATTACCTTTTGTGTCTGGCTCATTGCACTCAGCGCGATGTCTTCAAGGTCTGTTCACACTGAACATGTGTCAGAATTTCCCTCCTTTTTTCAGGCTGAATAATGTTCATGTGTGTGTGTGTGTGTGTGTGTGTGTGTGTGTGTGCGCCGCCTTTTGTTCTAATATATACATTTGAAGAATTGTTCATTTATTTTTAGAGAGAGAGATAGAAGCATCAATATGAGAGCAAAACATTGATTGGCTGCATCCTACACATCCCCTACAAGGGATCGAGCCTGCAACCCCCAGTGCAAACACCTGAGCCACACTGGCCAGGGCTGCTTCTGTGTGTTAATGGAGAAAATTTTCACTTACTAAAAGGAATATTTAAAAGATTGTACAATTCCCCAGCGCAGAAACTCTATAGATCTTCCCGGACTCGCTCAGGACATGTTTGGCTGTATTGACTGACATCCATGATGCTCTAGATCCGGGAAATCTCAAAATGCAGACACCTCTGCACAAGGGAGATTTCATGACTGTTTTCAGTATAAAGGATGGAAAGTACAAGGACTCTCACCAGCCAGCTGGCCACCGTCAGCACCTGCTCCCTCTCATTTCAACCGCGTTCCCGGGAAGTTCATTAACATCTTCATCCTCTCCACTCCTTGTTCCAAAACTCTTCCTACCACAGTCTGCACACACATCTGTTTGTTCGTATTTCCCCGGGCTGTCTGAAAACTCTGTCACCTGTGACGTACTGCGGGTTTTCTACCAGACATGAGAGGAAGCGTCTGCTGAGTGCCCGGTTGGGGGGGGGGGTTAGTGGGGGGGATAGGAGCTGGAAGCCATTTAGACTCTGGCCCAGGCACCTTCCCTGGGAATCGGGGCTGCCAGGTGTCCCAGGGGTGGGAATGAACCTGGGAAAAACAGGCCGGGCTTGCTTGCCTGGACCCCGAGTTGGCCAGAAGTGCGAAGAAACGAGAAAGGTCTGGACTAAAACTCGGTCACTCCTATTTCACCATCATGGCCTGTCCCCAAAAAAGAAAGGTGTGCGGGTCGAATGCACAAATTGTGTTAACAGCCCGTTAGCACAGAGACGTGGCTCTAAGGTTGCCCATCCCTTCTCCACCTGCAGGATGCGTCTCCGCCGTGAGACCTCGTCTCCACTTAACCTCTGGGTTTTCTTGGACTTGCCAAGGAGCACTGATCACACGGTCATATTTGTGGATTTTTCTACTTTTTTTTAAAATATATTTTATTGATTTTTTACAGAGAGGAAGGAAGAGGGATAGAGAGCTAGAAACATCCATGAGAGAGAGACATAGATCAGCTGCCTCCTGCATGCCCCCCTCTGGGAATGTGCCTGCAAGCAGGATACATGCCTTTGACCAGAGTCAAACCTGGGACCTTTCAGTCTGCAGGCTGACGCTCTATCCACTGAGCCAAACCTGTTTCGGCTATATTTGTGGGTTTTTATCACTGTGTTAGCCTAGCACAGATGGTGACTTTCCTGTAATGAAGTGCCATAATGCCCCGTGTGAGACTTACATCAAGAGCAAATAGTAGATCTGAGGCTTAAAGAAAGTCCGACGTGGCCGAAACCGGTTTGGCTCAGTGGATAGAGCGTCGGCCTGTGGACTGAAGGGTCCCAGGTTCGATTCCGGTCAAGGGCATGTATCCTGGTTGTGGGCACATCCCCAGTAGGGGGCGTGCAGAAGGCAGCTGATGGATGTTTCTCTCTCATCGATGTTTCTAACTCTATCCTTCTCCCTTCCTCTCTGTAAAAAATCAATAAAATGTATTTAAAAAAAAAAAAGAAAAGAAAGTCTGACGTGGAAGGGAAGACAGCGGGGAAGGGGGAGCTTCCAGGCCAGTAACCCGCTGGGGAAACTCGGGGATCCCCTGTGGAACACGCCTCAGAGTTACCCCGCCCTCCAGGGAGGGGGCTGGGCCATGTCCCCACGAGGTCCCATCGGTCGGTGGTGTGAGAGTCCCAGTATTCTGTGCCTCTGGCCTGCCGTGGGGGTGGCCAGGTGAGCTCCAGGAGGGAGGAGTGCAGCCCGTGGCAGCTGGGAGGGAGGCCCGCGGGCCAGATGCTCGGGGCAGGTGGTGCGTGAGCCAGTCACGTGATAACGTCCTGGAAACCAGGGCCTCGGAGTGGTCTTGGACAGTAGTGCTCTCACCTCCACACCTGGACCCTCTACTCCCGGGATCCTGTCACTTGCTTGTTAACCGTCAGTGATTATTCCAACCTGTCTGTCTAGCTCTTTAACCAAACAACTTGAATGTACAGTGGTACCTGGAGATACGAATTTAATTCCTTCCATAACCTTGAGGCGTGGGAAACTATGAGACGCTCGAGTCACGGTAAACTGGTGGGTCGTGTGCAGCTGGCAGATCAGCGCGATGACTCCTATCTCAAATGTTGCTCATATTTCAAAGCAAAAATCGCTCGCTCGATGGCTCATATCTCAAAAATCTCGTATGTTAGGGCACTCGTATCTCAAGATACTATAGTACAGCTATTCCATGAAACTAAGGTGGAGGCTTCATTTAAACGGCTTATAAAAATGCTAGCCACTCGGAGGTGGTCAAGACAATATAGAGACTGAAGTCCGTGCACCGGCCCCGTGTACATCCCTCGTAGCTGGGATTTTGGGGTGCCCCGCTGCATGCAGTGGCCCGGGACCTGATGCCCAGCGCTGAGGCAGGAGCACCCAGCAGGCCCCGGCTCCTCCCTGCCCACAAGCCACACATCTCTTCTCCTGGAACCCTTTGCTGTCCCCACGTCCCCCTCTCCTTCCTGCTGCTTCTGGTCTTCAGTCCCAGCCTCTCGCACCCAAGAGATGACCTGATGGACAGCTGCCTGTCTGTGGGCTGTATTCTGGGTTGTCCAGCGGGGGGAAGAGCTGTGTGACCTTGACCTTGGACACGTCCCCTTGCTGACCCCGTTTCCGCATTTGTTATGAGGAAGGTTGAAGTAGGCAGGCTGTCCATTTCTTGCAGAGGCGGGGTCTGCCCTGGCCACCGCTGTGCCCACAGCGCCAGGCACAGAGCAGGCACTCAGCGGGGTCTATAGAATGACCACAGACACACCTACACAGACGACAAGGAGAATAGAACAAGTCCCTGCCCTGGAGCGCTGAGCGGTGAAAATCGATGTGGAAGTCAGTCATTGGAACACGGTCCAAGCAGGCAGAAGACACGCGTGGGAAATGCAGTGGCCGCAGGTGAACAGCGCTGTGCCCTGTGGATGCTTTGATCCCCACATGTCAGCGGAGGGATCGCAGCAAGAGGAGGAAGCCGGACAGCTTCACGCGGCCTGTGGGCGCGGGCGGGCGGGCGGGCGGGAGAACCTCGTGTCCACCGCCTCCCAAGCAGGGATGCGGTGCCTTGTGGTCCTGCATGCGGAGAGGAGCATAAACAACATACGTGTCCCCTTTCACCTCCACGTGATGCATTTGGACCCCATCGTTTTTCTTTATAAAAATAGTGCTAGGGCTCTGGCCGGTTTGGCTCAGTGGATAGAGCGTCAGCCTGAGGACTGAAGGGTCCCAGGTTCAGTCTCAGTCAAGGGCATGTACCTTGGTTGCGGGCACATACCCAGTGGGGGGTGTGCAGGAGGCAGCTGGTCAATGTTTCTCTCTCATCGATGTTTCTAACTCTCTATCTCTCCCCCTTCCTCTCTGTAAAAAAAATCAATAAAATACAGTGGTACCTCGAGATACAAGTTTAATTCATTCCGTAACCTTGAGGCGTGGGAAACTATGAGACACCCGAGTTGTAGTAAACTGGTGGGTCCTGTGCAGCCAGCCGATCCGCACCATTACTCCTATCTCAAATGTTGCTCGTATTTCAAAGCAAAAATTGCTTGCTCGACGGCTCATATCTCAAAAATCTCATATGTTAGGGCACTCGTATCTCGAGGTACCACTGTACTTTAAAAAATAGTACCAGGAACAGTTTACAGCTAGAACCACGCAGTTTAGAGGTTTGTGTCTCAGAGTTCGAGAAACCGACAAATGTGCAGGCCCTGGTCGGGCAAGCGACTCTCACCCAAGTGACAGCCACCAAGGGAAGTGGATCCTCCTCCCCACACAGGGTCGCAGAAGAGGCTGCGCCCATGAGCTCACTTCTCGGGTGAGGTTGGGGCAACGGTGCCGGGGCCGCTGGCATTTGCCCTCAGAAATGCGTGCCCTTGGAAAGGCCAGGGGTGTCAGATGGTCCACATGGACACGTCACAGCTCTGCCGGGATCGGGCCCCGCAGGCCGCTGCTGGCCCAGCGGGAGGGACCCGGAGTCCTTCTCCCGGGAAAAGAGCCGGAGCGAGGCCAGGAGGACAAGAAGCAGGTGCAGGACTGTCCCAGCGCCCCAAGCATCACCCCAGCCGCCTCACCCCATGGCGAGGAGCCAGGCGTGGGGGGAGCCTGCTCACTCCCTGGGGGGCGGCTTGGACCCCCGGATGATGTGCTGAAGCTGCAGGTCACAGAGTCCAGCCTGTCCGGGGTGGAGGGCAGGCAGAGACCCTCCCAGACCAGCCAGGGTGAAACAGAGGCCCCGTGCAGAGCCGGGCACCTGTCACTGAGCAAAATGACATAATTTCAGGGGACATTCAGGTCGTTCCTTTCGCACAGAGGGCTGGGGTTTCTGAGCACCTGCAGGGCTTCTGGCTTCTCGCTGGGAACCGGACTCACTGGATGGTGGTCGCTTCCCCTGCAGAGCTGAGTGCGTGTTGACAGCGTCCCTTTTCCCTGGTTCTGGGGACCCTGCCCTGTGGCGGCAGAACCTGCGCTTCCGGCCGAAGTGACCTGAGGCGCTGCCACCCCTCCCTGTGGTGAGATAAGTGGCAGCTGTCCATGAGCAAACGAAGATGGGCCCCATGTCCCCTCTGGGGGTACTTGTCACACTCACACTGCGGCCTTCCTCCTGAATGAGGCACCTGCCACTCTGTGGGTTCTCCCCCTTCTCCCCTTTCTCACGTGCTTGCAATAGACAGGGCTCTATAAAAGCAAACACTGGGCACAATCTCGCGTGACAGTGAACGTGAGCCGGCCGTCTGCGTGGAAGCCGGGATGAAGGAGGCCGCCAGGCTGGAGGAGTATTGGGGAGAGAGAGAGGCACTGAGGCCCGCTGGCAGTTCGCCACCCCGTCTGAAACGGACGTCAGCGCAGCCTCCCTCCCATCCCCGAGTCATTCATGGTGCCCGTGGCATGTGTGGCGACAGCAGCCCCTGCCCACAGAGAGCTTTTCCTTCAAGCTCTTCCTCCTCTTCCAGTTCTTTGCAGGCACATGGTTGGCCAAAGCCCTTCAGCAAAAAGGAGTCTTATTTCCAAAACAAGCCCAAAGCCCTTCAGAGAGAGAAAGAGAGAGAGAGACATTGATGTGATCCAAATGCACCCCCTGCCCCACTGGGGATTGAACCTATAACCTGTGCATGTGCTCTGACCAGGAATGGAACCCGTGAACTTGTGGTGCACAGGACGATGCTCAACCCGCTGAACCACACCAGTCAGGGCCCCAAAGCCCTTCTTAACAGGATAGTTTGCTCTTTCGCAGACGATCATTGTCTGCCAGATATAAAACTTAATAACGCTGCCTTAGACGGGACTCGAATATCCATCACTCATTCCAGCAGGCAGGCTCCGAGGCCGGCCTGCGGTTTATTTTTATTTTGTGTAATTACGCTCCCCCACACACTGGCTGTACCCAACGATTTACAGAGAGGCCGGGGTACCTCGCCATTATTCCTCACTCCCGATCCATTTTACTCTTCCTGATTCTGCAGAGTCATTTGCTGGGCGAGGCCATTTAGAAAACAAATGCGTATTTTAATAGCTGACGAAGAATTTACGTTTATATCTCAGGTGCGTAGGGGGTGGTGATAGGGTAATTTAAGGCAGATATATAATTTTCAGTCAGGACTGGGGATTACTTCGCTGACAGACAAGTGCTGACTTAGGCATTTAAACCCATGTTACATTTTTTATAGCTTGAGGGATTTGGGGCTATTGATGGATGGCTCAGGACTTTTGAATATCAGGTGGGGGGAGAAAATCCCTGATTTTGTACTTTTCATCTAGTGTGTAAATATGTGTTTAGGTGCCTCAGAAACAGGTGGCGAACTCATCAGATATGCTTACATGTATTGATAAGTTCACCAAGCAAGGTATCAGCAGTACATATAAGGTATATATGATATTCCCAGATATGTGTGTACACAGTCATATACATGTTATCCACATATATGTATAGTGTTGTGTATTCAGGGGTGGGCAAAAGTAGGTTTACAGTTGTAATACAAATAAATAATACAATAATTAATAAATAATAGTATAAGAATAAAAACTTGGTTTCGCATACTCATGATGATAAACCTACTTTTGCCCATCCCGTGAGTGTGTGTGTGTGTGGCAATATACATATACACAGAAACATATTAGCATGTATGTTCATTCTTTTAGATGTCTTTCAGTGCATATATGAAAGAATAGAATATGAACCCAGGTGAGCTCTGTGCTTATGGGATCTTGCTGACTGCATCATCAGGCAGATGGTTTATTCTCGGGGTGGAGAGCCCCCATAAGGCGAGCCAGGTGGGGAGCAGACCCTTGGTCCAGATCACCTTATAGACAGTAGAGCCCATCATGGTTTACCCATGTCTTGTCAGGTCCTTATCCAGACCTTGACATCACGTTGACCAGTTGTGGTCTCTGAAGGGCCATTTTTTTAAACAGAATGGAGATACGTCTCCACTTAGGTCACTAAGTAACTGCCTTTGACTTTGACCTTGGGGTCCAAAAGCTGATTTATGAGGTTAAATGGGGATGACCATGTCTCCACTCCAGAAAAGCCCTGGTCCTCCAACTGGGTGGCCTTCGGACGTCTTTGGGTACTAGGACACAGGAACTGCCCACTCCCCTCACCCCCTTTACTAAAGAAAACACTAGAAGAAAACATAGGGGGAATGTTCCTTGGTGATGGCCATGGCAATATTTTTTTTGATTGACACCCAAAGCACAGGCAACAGAAGCAAAAACGAACGGGACTTCATCAAACTAAAAACTTTCTGTGCAGCGTGCAGCAAACGAAACAGTCAACAAAACGAAAACTTGACCTGGGGAATGAGAGAGAACATTCGCCAGGCATGGATCTCATGCGGAGTTCCTATCTAAACCACATAAGGAACTCCTACAACTCACGAGCAAAAAAACATCCTCCCATTTTTAAAACGGGCAAAGGACTTGAACAGATATTTTCCCAAAGAAGACACACAAATGGCCAAC
This sequence comes from Lasiurus borealis, assembly GCA_004026805.1. NCBI lineage: Eukaryota > Metazoa > Chordata > Mammalia > Chiroptera > Vespertilionidae > Lasiurus > Lasiurus borealis. Next base: position 8,732 of record PVJN01009149.1, on the reverse strand, counting down.
AGGAAAAGGAAACGATGCTCAACATCACTGATCACCAGGGAAACGCACGTCAAAACCACAGCGACATTTCACCGCACACCTGTTGGGATGACCCTGATCAGGAAGCCAAAAGATAGCAAGTGTTGGCGAGGATGGGGAGCAGAGGGACACTCGTGTGCTGTTGGCGGGGATGTAGATGGGTGCAGCCACCGTGGAAAATCCTGCAGACCACACGCAGCACCGTCCTCTGGGTGCTGTCTGCATGCCCAGACCCTCCCCTGGGAAAAGGAGTGCAGGAAGTCCTCACTCAATGCCCACGATGGGTTTCTAGAAACTGTGACTTTAAGCCAAACTGGGTGCAGCAGAACTAATTTCGCCATCGGTCAACTGATCTCCAGAGAGATGCCCTTGCTCAGGGCAGTTCGCCTGTGCTGAAATCGGTGCTCAGTGTCCAGGGACCTACCGACCACGGAGAGTGAGGAGTTACGGTGATCTAGTGTTGAGAGGGAAATAAGTCCACCGGTTGGTGCTGGGTGTGTTATCTTGCGTTATCTTACCCTGAACTTGGACAGCAAAGCGGATTCACGGGGCATGCTGGCCTGACCCTGGGGTCAACCACTGCTGGCCCAGAAACTTACATGTCCTCATGGCAGAGACCTGCTCTATCACCCTTACCACCTTGACCTTCCCTCTCCGTCCATAAATCTGTGTGTGTGTGTGTGTGCATGTGTGTGTGTGTGTGTGTGTGTGTGTGTGTGTGTGTGTGTAAGGGAGGATGTTGCTTGTACAGAGTTCACCTTCTGCCATGCATGTCACTGGGTGTTCAACAGAGACCGGAAATGGCTCTTCATTTGCAGAGGCAACCTGCTTTTCTTGGGCATCTGGAGACAAGTCCAGGACTAGACTCCAAGAAAGGACTTCAGATTCATTTCTAGAATCAGTATATCAACCGGTGCCTGCTGTCCAGGCCTGGGGCTCGGTCCCCCTTAAAAAGGCCCGACCGGAGAACTGTACTGAGTGTGTGCCAAGGGCCCGGAGGGGCGGTCCACGCCAGGGAGAAGATTGAGAACGTAGCGCTCAGGCAGAGCGTCGCTTTGCCTCGCGCAGCAGCCTGGCTTTCGCGCCGAGCTAGGAGGAGATGGTCTATTAATCGCCTTGACATTCCCCTTGAATGGCGTCGTATTTCAGGCCCGTTAAGTTGTTGGGCCATTGTTTATCGGTCTCCCTCCAAACAGCGCGACCTCGGTGCTGCTGAAGCTGCAGAACTGCCCGGCGCTGGGGCTGGAGGCAGACAGTTGGCTTCAGGCTGAGCTTGACCTTCACCTCCAAGGCTCCGGGACAAACTCGGGCAACGCCCAGTGGCCTCGGCTCGTCATCTGCCAGGGACCTAGCAGAGGTCGGCGGGCCTCGGGCCCTTTATTGGAATGTTGAGAAAAGAGGGAGCCGAAACCAGTTTGGCTCAGTGGATAGAGCATGGGCCTGGAGACTGAAGGGTCCCGGGTTTGATTCCGGTCAAGGGCGTGTACCTTGGTTGCGGGCGCATCCCCAGTAGGGGGTGTGCAAGAGGCAGTTGATTGATGTTTCTCTCTCATAGATGTTTCTAACTCTCTATTCCTCTCATTCTCCCTTCCTCTCTGTAAAAAATCAATAAAATATATTTTAAAAAAAAGAAAGAGAGAAAAAAATAGGGAAGAGGAGGTGGTAGGGCGCGCTGAAAGGTCCAGAATACCTGTTGTAACTGTCTCCACACCTTCGCCCTTCCTGGTATGAGCTCCCAGCTGAACTGTTCCTTCGTCTGTTTACTCTCTCATCAGACATCTGGTGGACCCCTCACAGTGCCCTGTGCTGGGGGCCACCCACCCCAGGTGGGCACCGCAGGTAAGGCCAGTGCCCCGGGGACCAGCCACCTGGGATGGGATGGGTGTCGGCCAGAGGGAGGCAGGAAGTGTTGGGATGCAGGTTATACCAAGGTTGCTGGTTTGATTCCAGTCAGGGGACCTACAAGAATCAACCAGTGAATGCAGCAATAAGGGGGCCCATAAATCTCTCTCTCTTCTCCTCTCTCTGTAAAATCAATCAATATTATAAAAAATTTACAAAAAAAGAGCGAGCCCGTGTTGCGAGGGGGAAAGTTAGAGCGAATTGGCCTTTCGTGGAAGTCAGGGAAGGTGTCCAGCTGTGGGACGCTGAAGCTGAGATTGACAGTCAGTCCCACTTATTGTCTCTCTCTGGGGACTTGCCACTTGGCTGAGTTCACTGTCTGCCAGGCTGGGGCTTCATTGAATGCCTGTCTCCTCTCTGCTGGGGGAGAAAGTGCCCGCAGGCCAGGATGAAACTTGTACGTCTTCCTGGCACTTCCTGCCACAGTGATCCGATCCTACTGCTTGCCCTTCCCTCACCAGCCAGATAAGCGAAGACTGATTGGTACCCCGAGACCCTGGAGGAGGACTTGCAGGTTTGAGCCTGTTACCACACGGTCCCAGGGGCAGTCCCCCAGGCCTGCAGACAGGAAGGGTCTTTTTATCAAGCCAGCTCCCATTTGTGCTGCCAGTTGCCGGGGGCAGAGCCAGCGCTCTTGAACTGGCAGCCCCTCCCCCCACTCACTACCCGCACCAGGCTGCCCTTGCCCAGTGGGGGAGGGGAGATAGAAGAATTCTGGGAGAAATGCAGGGAGCATGGGCCCCAATGACTGGAATGTCACTTCCTCCCCCGGCCTCTGTCTGGTCTTGTGCACCCTCACTCCCGCAGGCCTAGCTTCTGGGGTGCTGCCATGGTCACACACACACACACACACACACACGCGCGCGCACACACATACCCATCCAGTGTAGCATACATGTGCCGTGATTTATACAGGAGGTGTGATCCTGAAAATCTGTTGATAAATCCTGCCTGTGTTGGTGAATACAGTAAACACTCCTGCCAAGAGGAGTGTTAATACATAATGCAGCTTTCCTTTAGCGGCTCGATAAATTTTGTATGAATGGCGCTTTCCAGTGGCCACCCATGCTGAGCTAGCTTCTTGCCATGGGAACCGAAGACCTTGGAAGGGTCTGAGGAGCCTTCCTTCGTCTCCTTCCTGCTGGTGTCCATGTCTGAGCCCTTTGTTCATTCTAGAAGATTCTGGGGAGCACCCCCCGCAGCCCTCGTGGGCCAGGCCCTGTGCTTGCATAAAGCCACAGTGCCACCAGGGAGCTCAGAGTGAGGAGCCGTACCACGCTGAGCGCTAAGAGACTGGCATGGGGACTGGCAGGATCCCCAGCATGGGCGGCATTAGGGCGAGGACGCGGCATTCTGGACAGAGGAGACCGCCCGAGCCAGGGGGCGGTGGGAAGCCATGTGGGGTACGTGGGTTAGGAACGTGGAGCTCAAGAAAGCAAGCAGAGTGTGGCTGGTGTGGCTTAGTGGCGGAGCATTGACCTATGAACTAAGAGGTCACAGTTTGATTCCCAGTCAGGGCACATGCCCGGGGTGCAGGCTTGCTCCCCAGTGTGGTGTGTGCAGGAGGCAGCCAATAAATGATTCTCCGTCATCACTGATGTTTCTCTCTCTCTCTTTCCCTCTCCCTTCCTCTCTGAAATAAAAAAAATATGTGTGTGTGTGTGTGTATATGTGTGTGTGTGTGTATGTGGGGGGATAGTCAATACATTGTGTGTGTGTGTGTGTGTGTGTGTGTGTGTGTATATATATATGTATATGTGGGGGGGTCAATAAATTATATATATGTATATGCATGCATGTATGCATGTGTGTATGTGTGTGTGTGTGTATGTGGTCAATAAATTTTGTATATGTATATATGTGTGTGCGTGTAGTTAATAAATTATACATATGTATGTACATATATATATATATGTATGTGTATGTATGTGTGTGTGTGTGTGTGTGTGTGTGTGGTCAATAAATTTTGCAAGCCGAGAGTGGCCTGTAGGAGGTGAAGGAGGGTCTTCCCATTGTGCTATGGATGTGGACAGCCAGAGGCCAGGAAAGGAGTCAGTAGGTGAGGAGCTAGGAGCAGGCAGTGGTCCGGCCCACTGCATCCTCGCGGGGCTGGTTCTGCTTGTGCTGCTGGAGCGTCCACACCACGGCCGCAAGTTCTCCCACTTGAACATGCTCACCATCATCCCGGGAGGCTCGGTGACACCTGGTGGTTGAGTCCCACCACTGAGTCCCTGACTCAGGCTGGGTGGGGCCGTGCATGTCCGTCTCTAACAAGCTACCACGTGAGTGGGTCTGCAGCCGGGGCCACACGCTAGGACAGCGGTTCTCAACCTGTGGGTCTCGAACAGCTAGCAGGGTCTCCTAAGACCATCAGAAAACACAGACATTTACATTAAGATTCATAACAGTAGCAAATTACAGTTATGAAGTAGCGACAAAAATAATTTTATGATTGGGGATCACCACAGCATGGGGAACTGTATTAAAGGGTCGCGGCATTAGGAAGGTTGAGAACCACTGCTCTAGGAGAACCAGGCATGAGTGTTTGTGAGGCCTGCGAGGAGCAGCCGCATCCCCTGAAGCCGGCGGGAGAGAGAGGCAGAGGCACACAGAGGGCAGGAGCCCAGTAAAGGCGGCTGCTCGCAGGTCCCGCATCCTGGAGGCAGGATGAGGTCCCAGCCGCTGAGTCCCAGGGTTCAGCAGCCCGCCCCCCTTCAGAGAGAGCGGGAAGGGCTGCAGCACATGCGGCTGCACATGACTACCTCCTCCCCATAGCTGTACACAGCGTTGCCGCGTCTGAAAACATAGCCGCATCCCTTTTATTTTTAATCATCTCTGTGGTCTCGGAGAGCGCCCACCACACGCTGAAGGCCTTCTTGTGGGAGCCCGTTTCTTTTCTTTCTTTCTTTCTTTTTTAAAATTTTTATTGATTTTTCACAGAGAGGAAGGGAGAGGGACAGAGAGCCAGAAACATCCATGAGAGAGAGAGACATCGATCAGCCGCCTCCTGCACACCTCCCACTGGGGATGTGCACGCAACCAAGGCACATGCCCTTGACCGGAATCAAACCGGGGACCCATCAGTCCGCAGGCCGACGCTCCATCCACTGAGCCAAACCGGTTAGAGCAGGGGTCCATTTCTTCCCTGATTCCGATTCTTCCACGGGTTTCCGGTCACCTGCGGAAGCGTCCTACACGGGCAGCAGCTCCCACCCTCCGCTTGCACATGTCCCTGGGACGGAAGGGGAGCGTGTGTCTGACTCGTATCTAAAGCAGCAGCAGTACGACCCCCAGGGACAGCAAGAACCCAGAAGGCGTCTGTCCCCGGTGGCTCCTGGCACCTGCTGACTCCCTGTCCACCTCGTTCTGCTCACAGAGCCAGGACGGAACCCGAGAGAAGGGCGTGAGAGCAATGACGAGCTCTTAGCAAGGAGTCAGCCCGCTGAGAAGTGGGTCCCTTGGATCCAGACCCACGTGGAGTGAGTCTCCATGGCGGTTCTTGTCCCTGCTCACCCCAGGAAACTCCACAAGCTCAGAGGAGCTGGGGGACGTGAGAGGGCATCCCCAAGGCAAGTCTTGTTCGAATGAAGACGCCAGAGATTTCAACTAAGGCTGCTTATATATTTATTAGACGTTTCAAAAGATATATCCCATGTCCTCTGGGCAGGGGCTTATAATTTAAAACATGTACATTAAGATACTTTTCCCCTGGCTGGTGTGGCTCCATGGATAGAGCGTCAGCCTGAGGACTGAAAGGTCCCAGGTTCGATTCCGGTCAAGGGCCTGTATCTCGGTTGCAGGCACATCCCCAGTGGGGGGTGTGCAGGAGGCAGCTGATGGAGGTTTCTCTCTCATTGATGTGTCTAATTTTCTGTCCCTTTCCTTTCCTCTCTGTAAAAAAAATCAATAAAATATATATATATTTTTTAAAAGGTAAGATTATGATTTAAAAAATAAATAAAAAGCTGAGACCAGTGTGGCTCAGGGGAAAGAGCATCGGCCTGCTGACTGAAAGGTCCCAGGTTCGACTCTGGTCAAGGGCATGTATCTTGGTTGTGGGCACATCCCCAGTAGGGGGTGTGCAGGAGGCAGCTGATCGATGTCTCTCATCGATGTTTTTGACTCTTTATCCCTCTCTCTCCCTCTCTGTAAAAAATCAATAATATATATATGTGTGTGTGTGCATATATGTATAAAGATACTTTTCATAAAGCTGATGAGCATCCTCCACAGGTGCTGTCCGCCAGGATCCAGGCTCGGATGAGAGAGGCCATAGGCAGAGGTGACCCCTTGCCCGCCCCTTGCCCCATCTCATTTCCATTTCCTTCCCGCTTCCCCGCCACCTCACGCAGGTGTGCCGTGCACATGGCTGTCTCCCGATGGTCAGGGGCCCCATGTGGACTTGACGGACTGCAGGCCCCTTACCCTGCTCTTTTACATCCTTCCCTCAGGTCAGTTTTCCCGGAGAACAGCTGGGCCGGAAATTCTCACCGGCGGTGTCGGAGAAGCAATTTTAAAGGAATTTGAAGGAAAGGAGAAACATTGGTAGGTGGCCAGCATGTTAGTTAACATGGCCACCTGGTCTATCCTCCGGAACTTCTCCTCATGCATGTGGCATGATTAAGGCACATGACCACTGGGGGCCCAGGGATGGTGTGTTCGCGGTGACGTGCTCCTCCTCCCTCATAACTTCTCTGGGGAGACAGTCTCTAAGGTCCTTGAGGAGCAGCAGGTGCTGATCCCAGGCATGGATGGATGCCTTGCCGGCTCCATGCTCTCCCGGGAGGAAGAGGGTGTGGATATGTCTTTATTTTCTCACTCTTGGGTAATAAGACAGGATGGGAGGCATTCCCTGGGTCTCTGAATAGACACAGAAAAGAGTTTATAGAATTTAGAAGTTTGTTCTACCTTGATTAAAATGCTGTGTGCTGCCCCCTAGAGGCTGCTTGAGGGATAACAATAAGAGCCACCAACATCTGGACCCGTCCGCCCCCTGTGAGTCAGCACTTCGTATGCATCTCAACATTTATCCCTGACAACAGCCCTTGACATGGGTTCTGTTATTATTCCCACTTCACAGATTCGGAAACTGAGGCACGGAAGCTGCCATGTGCAGGGTGCATGGCCAGGGGAGCTGGGAGCCAGAGCTTTGCCATCCGGCCGCAAAGCCGAGCTCTTTGCAAGGACCCAGGGCCACTTTTCTGCAGCCCCAGGAGGGTTGCCGGGCCCAGGCCTGGCCCTGAGTGTTTGGCACGGAGCGGTTGCTTCATGGGAGTTTTTCTGGAGCCTCCGAGAAGGCACAGCGTGGAGCCCAGCCTGGGGAAGGCAGGCCCCGGGAGGCATTGGAACCTGCAGCGCCCAGCCTCTCTGCTGCCTGGGGCTTCTCTATGGTCCCGTGTGTGCAAAGCAGGGCTGATGGAGCGGTTATGAGGTAGCATCTAGGACAGTCGTCCCACGGTGCCTGGACGGCTCTGGCCTTCAGTGATTGGCCGTAAGAACAGGCGGGAGAGGCGGTCTCACCGCATCCCAGCCCCGGCTTTAATGCCCGGGGATGCTCTGAGCTGAGAACAGGCTCAGCGGGGGCCCAGACGCCCCTCCTCTAGGTCCCTCGGTGCCACAATAACGAAGCGCGAGACTCAGACCCGCCTGCTCCTCGCACAGAGCCTCGGCGGCTGGAGGAGCGTTGGAGGAAGATGGAGGTTCAGCAACCGGAATTGATTTGCTTGCTGGGCCACGTCACTCGGCAATTTGTCTTCCTTAGGCCTTTTCAGTTTTTAATTCCTGACGCGTCCGTTAAACGCCCACAGCGCGCCGAGCGCTGCCTCTCCTTTAAGTCTCTCGCCAGCTGAGGGCAGAGCCTCCCGCCGTCCAGCAGGCTGGCCCGCACCCACGGGACCTCCCCTGTGACCCCAGAGGCTCTCGGAGCGACCTGCTGCTGCAGCCTCTGCTCATCGCCACCTCCTCGGCTCTGCCTGCAGACGTGCCCTCCCCCACCCCTGCTCTCCCCTTCCATGTGCAGGCACCCCTCCACTTGTGTGGGTTCCCAACCGCAGAGGGAAAGACACTCAAGGGCAGGGACCGGTGACCCGGTGGTGTGCACGGGGGTGGGGCGCTTGTGAGCTGTTCTCGGATTCTGCGACCACAGGTGATGGAAGGCTTCTCAGAGGAGGTGCAATCGGGGTTACTAAGATAAGTGGGGGGCGGGGGCACCCCGGGTAAGACACCATATCCGTTGTAGTGCTGAGGTTGGAGACAGTTACAGCTGAGGTGGAGGGAGGAATGGGAATACGGAGGAGAGGACACATCAGGGCTTAAGCTGAGACCTGGGCCTTATCAGGGGCTGGAACCCCCATTGTACAGATGGGGAAACTGAGCCTCTTTGGGGAGTTGGAGCAAAAGCCCACAGTCGCTCAACTTGTCAAGAGCCGGGACCAGAAGTTTAATGAACCCAGAAACTCGCCCCAGGCCCCTGGAAACCCCGCACCCACTCACACCCACCCTTGGTACCTTGCTGACCGGTCACGAGATAATTTGAATCTGCGCTTACATGAATGTAAGTAATTAAAGTCTGAAAGCAATATACGATTTTAAAATCACTTACATTCATGTGCGTGCAGACACAGGCGTTATCTTGTGGCTGGCCAGCCGCGCTCGGACACAGAAACACAGGTTATCTGGTGACCCAGCAGCAGGGTTTTCATTAAACACGGAAGAGGGAGCGTCCTGCGTGTGGCCGGCACCACACGGGTCACACCTGCATGGCAGTGCCCGTGACGTGACCTTTGCCAGAGGAATGACTGTTCTTTCCTTCT
>PVJN01009148.1:0-61924 GCA_004026805.1 Lasiurus borealis | reverse complement strand
TGGACAATAAAGAACATTATAAACTGATGTACAAAAGGATAGATACAGAGGCAGTAAAGCCTCAAACAGACTGTGAAATTATAGCAGGAAGATTAAAGTTAGGTGGGGCAGATGGGAGATCAATCAAGGGACTTGTATGCATGCATACAAGCATAACCAATGAACATAGACACTGGGGGGGTTGGGGTATGCCTGGGAGGGAGGGGGGGCATGGGGAGACATGTCTAAAAAATTAATAATAAAAAAAATTACCAACAAAGTAGGAGAAAAAGGATCCTTGGTGAATTAGGGATTCCATTGAGTCCTACTTTCTATCCATTGGCCTTAAAAATAATCAATTAGAAAGAGAGGATAATGAATAAATGTTGAGAAGGGGTTAGAAATAATTAAATTAATTCATACAATTATGTGTTGTGTACTTGATGTTCAAACAAAAACTATTTGACAATTTGAATGAAGAGTTCAAGTTTGAATCAAATAAATAACACTTTGGTCCTTTCAGATATAAAAAAAAAAAAGAAAAAAAAAAAGATAGCCACGGTGAAATAGAGATCCAGGACTCTTTGGACCCTCTAAAGATTAGTCCTGGCTCTCATTCTGGGCTCTTATGTTAAAAACAGGTCCACTGACTTTATTAATCCTTGAAACCTCCAAAATTAATTCTATCAAACTTATAGTCCTCATGGGTCAATATATAACTCCCAAGAGTTATGACCCCCAAGAGTCAATGATTTGACTCATGTACATAAAACCAGTGGGGGATGTTAGAGAGTGGGAATTTTTGAGCATGCTTTCTCCTAGTCTACTGGGCCTCGCCCATTCCAGAGAGGCCGTGGGCTATGCCCCAGATAGAGTTGTCAGTGCTGACACCAGGCCACGTCTTGATATACGATCTCATAGCCCCTTACTGGCATGTAGGCCTTCTTTCATAGAACACAGTCAGCTTTCTAAAGAACAAGATGTCCCTGTAAATAACATGGTCATCAATGGCATGACTCTGATGTTGCTTGGGAAAAACTGTTTTGTCTTAGATTGCTTGTTCTGCAAAAACAAGGTCTGATAAATGTACTTAAAAGCAGTCCTGCAAAAGGGTTGAGGCTGCTCTATGGACTCCCTGCATGGAGAAAGGCAGAGCAGTCGCTGGCCAGCTAATAAAGGCTCCCTAAATTTTAATTTGGTCTGAACTCCAGTGGTCGTTTACTCGCATTTGCTCCACAACAATCCTATTATCATCCATACAAGGAAGAGGCTAATTCTGATACAATGATGGGGCAGGTGAGGTGAGGAAGCAGGTGGCAGAGGCAAGTACGGGGAAAGATTTCTTGTCTTTTGCCTGGAGGAGTTGGGAACCTATGTGTTGCTATGGGAGAGGTACTCTGGGACACTCTGTGCATGCAGGTGGTAAGTTTGTACCTGAAGTGTGGCACCTGGCCAACAGTGAGGCAGGAAACATAGCTGTGGCATAAAGTCTTAAATGCTGAGAGGAGTTATATTTAATATCCAGGTATGGAAGCTTAAAATAAGTCTTCCTAAAAGATTCCAGTCCTAATCCCTGTAACTTCCAAACGATTGCTATCCTAATCCCTGGAACCCCCAAAAGATTCTATTCCTAATCCCTGGAGCCCCTAAAAAAGTTCAACCATAATCTCTGGAACCCTCCAAAGATTTCAATCTTAATCCTTGGAACCCCAAAGATTTTAGTCCTAATCCCTGGATCTGAAAGTTACTTGCTGTGATGAAAAAAGACATTGTATAAGTGATTAAGGATTTTGAGGTGAAGAGCTTATCCTCATTATCTTTGTGAATCCTAAATGCAATCATATATACCTTTGTAAGAGAAATACAGAGGGGGATTTGACATAGAAGAGGAGAAGGTGAAGTGCACACAGAGATGGAAATTGGAGTCAGCAGGCCATGGCTGAGGGATGCTGGCAGCCACCAGAAGCTGATGGAGACAGGAGCAGATTCTCCCTTAGAACCTGTGAAAGGAACCAGGTCCCACCAACATCCCCATGACAGATTTCAGGCTCATGGCCTCCAGAACTATGGGAGAATACATTTCTTTTGCTGGCCACCAAGTTTGGAGTAACTTGTTACAGCAGCAATAGGAAACAGAAACATCAGGGTTTAGATTTCCCTTGTTATGATCTCATTCAGCTGAGTGTTCAACAATGTTTTAAATGTTAAAAAAGAAAAAAAGAAATTAAAATAAAAGAATTAATGATGACTGTTGAAATGAAACAGGTTGTCAGAATTATCTAGTTGAGAGGTCCCTTGGGGTAAATATAACCCATTATAGTGACATTAGGGTGGTAAGTTTGTGGTTAAGTCTGAATGTATATTTATACATTACTTAACAAGAAAGAAGCTTATTATTAAGCAAGAGAGATACTACTATAATTTTTTGCACAATGTAAGTCTAGAGTCAGGCAATCCGAGTTAGTGTGACAGCTCCACCACAGTGGTGTATTGCTCCTTCTATCTAATTCTCAGTGTGAGGGCCTCATCCTCACGGTCCAAGATGACTCTAGAGTCCAGGCATCACACCGTGTTGCAGAAGCAAGATGGAGAAAAAGGCGGAAAGAAAGCTTGCCCTTTCACTCTTAGGAAGCTCCTAGGAAGTTTCTCACATGTTTCTTATTTATATCTCTTTGATTAGAAATTAGTTTCATGGTGACACCAATGGATGATTGGAACTGAAATATTTTTTTGGGGGGGTTACACTTTACCCTGCCCCCCTTCCCGCCCCCAAAGAAAAAGATTCTGTTAGGAAAAGAAAGAAAAAAGGATATTTGGAGGCAGCTGGCCATTTCTGCCTCATGAACTGTTTGAAGTTCTAGAGTTCCAGTGAGGGGAAAGGAAAGGGGTCCAGATATCGTAGTTGATATTTTTTAACACCTTCCATGGAGCAGGTCTTGGTTCTGATGCTACGATGTAAGCCCAATGTTTATAAACTAGGAAGTATCCAGGCAAAAATAAATACTGGTAGAATGGCAATGGATCTGAAACCATAAATTATAGCAGAGGGAATGGGATGTTTAGCTGGAGAAGAATTAGTTTTTAAGAACAAAATGATCTGCTTTCAAATAACTTCAGGGCAGTCCTGTAGATATGAGAGTGAACTACAGCTATGATAACAGAGAAAAGGAATGGGGTACAAGGGAGGCCAATTTTAGCTCAATATGAGAAAGGACTTTCTAGCAATTGAAAAGCCAGTAATGAGACAGCTGCCTCTTGGGAAGTGATTCCATCTCTAGGCTTGGAGCTGTCGGATTGCAAACGGTAGATTCTAGGTAGAAGATTGGACTGGATGACCTCCTTTCTGACCCCGTGAGCCTGTAGGGAGTCAGGGGATACCCTCCAGGGGCTTGTCAAAGACCTCAGTAGAGGACACAGCACTGTGGGGATCTGTGTCTTAAGAGTCAAATTGGGCTTTCTTGGAGGGAATTTTTCATGCTCCAGAGTAACAAAACCATAGTTGTTGCTGGGCTAAGAGCTGGAGCTCTGCGCCAGCATCCCAAGGAAAAAAATGCAGGGAGTATGGCTCAAGCTTGGAGCTGAGCCCTGAATATGGAGGGTGAGGGGCCAGGAAAATGGGACGCTGGGCCCCACTTTATTTGACTCTTGCATTGCTGGACTTCTAGTAGGGGCAGTCAGTCAGTTCTTCCCTCTTCTGCGATAGGCCTGGCAATCCGAGGTTCCCAAGGTCAAAGCCGGAGGGGAAAAGAGGCTTGGATCTTTCCCTTACTGACGCAACATGGAATTAAAGACTGAAGTCTCTGCTGACACGTGCTGACTCTTCTCCAAACAGCAGCCACTTTCATATATGTCTGGAGTCTGCTGTGAAGGGTTTGTAGGTAAGCATGAACTCTCTAGTCAGAAGGAGCACACAGCTCACCTCTATGAAGTGTTGTCTGGCCCTCACTAACATCCATGGTGAGCATATAGGGAACATGAAATATGTATGAGACGTCAACTTAGGAACCTGTGACACTCTGGCTTGTTTCTGTTGAGAGTGACAGAAGCCACTTCAAATTAGTTTCAGCAGAAAAGGACCTGTGTTGACTCCTCTCCCCAGAAGGAGAGCTGATCCAAGGATGTACAGCTGGGCACTTTGCTATCAGAGATGAGGAGCTTCTCTTTCTCTGGCCTTGGCTTTGGTTCCTTTTATACATTAGCCTGCCAGTTGCCTGGGAGAGATAGTTCAGGGGGCACCAAACTCCAGCTTACATTCCAGTCTCCCTGTGTCTTCATTAACCCTCTGCCCTTGAGCCTGGAGGCCAGCTGTCTCCTGTTCAATTGGCCTGCTCAGATAGGGGTGAGGGGGCGTGTCTTTGGGGAACAGGAAGGTCCTTAGCAGGGAACTTGTGGACAAGTCCCAGCATGGTCCCCAGGGGCTGCCATGTCTTCGTTCTTCATCTTCCCAGGAGTCTGGGAAGGTTAATTTGCCTGTGCCCAACCAGGCGCCATTCCAGAGGGGCCCTTTAGTGGCTTAAAGTGGTGCTGCTCCTGAGCTCTGGACAAAAGGGAGAGGTTTGGTAAAGGATGTTGGGTGTCTCACAGAATCAGTGGAGCCTGGAGAACCAGGCTTGAAGCTATGCATCCAGAATAATGTTCCATTATGTGTTGCAGAACTGGCCTAATGAGAAAACTGCTGTTACCGCTGCTGCTCCCAACTGCATGCAGCAGTGTACATACATCACTTCCAGGAATCCATCATCATCATCACTGCTATCTTCAGGGTCAATGCCACATGTGGCTTATGAATGTGACTTTGGCCACTCTTGCTGCCTCTTAGTCACCTGCTTGTGTCTAGGCTCAGAGGAGGCTGGGGGATAGGGGTGACTGCTCTTGTTACTACCTTTGGAATGCAGGACCATAGAGTGGGATATTCCTCAAGTGAAAGAAGTGTGTTCAGAAGGTGTGGGCAGGGAGAAAACATGACAATTCCCACTACACCCTCTGTGTGAGGTATGCACCTGCACCTCTGTGGGAAAGAGTTTTCACTTCATTCAGGGCTACTGCCTGTGAGGAGTGATACAGTGACCACATCTTCAAGGTGGCAAAAGCGGGATCACAGACAAGTGGGACTTCTGGGGACAAGTCATAAGTAAAAAACACAAGTTTCTGGTGGGAGTGATGAGAGGACATGAGGGTTGCAGTGACAATGTCGGGTCTTTTCTGTCTGCGTCTCCAGACAGATATGATGGGATTTCTGGTCATTCTGGTTGGTCCTTTGCCTTTGGCTCCAGGATGCTAGGCTAGGAGAGCAGACTTCCCAGAGTGTGTCTTTCCTAGAGCTGTTTGATGCTAAATGCTGGGTGGTTGCCTAAGATTCACTTTGGAGAAATCAAAGGAAGAAAGCAACTCCACAGTCCAAGAATAGAACTTAATTCATCAATGTCATCTTTAAAAAGCATCTTCTTATTGGCTTTCTCAGCAGGATGTGGCTCCTACAGAGTCTTGCCTGGTGACTGTGCTGCCCAATACCTGAAAAAGGTTTCCAAAAACAGAGCTGACATTTAGTGAATGTATCAGGCACTGTATGGAGTGCTTTGCATACATAATCTGAATTAATCTTCATAGAAACACCATGAAGTATGGGCTATTATTATCCCTATATCACAGTTGAAAAAACCCAGGCTTAAAGAGAATAAATAGCTGAGCCGATGGTTAGCCAGTCAGTAGTACAGCTGGGATTTGAACCTTAGCAGGTGACTTCACAGTTCATGCTGCTAAACTCCTTCTCTAGGGTCTTGCCTGAGAGCTCCTGCACATGAGCCTTTATGACTTCTTTCTTTCTCCAGTGTTCCATATAAGTCAAGATTAGAAAAAGCTCTGCTGTGTAGAGAGGTGTTAGGTCCGACATACAAATAGAAGACCCTGAGTGACAGAATGGCAGCGCCTTAAATCTGAAGCTCAACTGAGTCACTCATTTGAGAGCAACGATGACTAGGGCACAGAGGAGTGGAGACTGAAGGCAATGCCTGTCAAGGAGACATATGTTTGGAGCTCTCACTGTTTAGAAGAGATGAAGGAAATGGCCTAGTGCAGTGGTCGGCAAACTGTGGCTCGCAAGCCACATGCGGCTCTTTGGCCCTTTTAGTGAGGCTCTTCCACAAAATACAATGGCCTGGGCAAGTCTATTTTAAAGAAGTGGCATTAGAAGAAGTTTAAATTTAAAAAACTTGGCTCTTAAAAGAAATTTCAATCGTTGTACTGTTGATATTTGGCTCTGTTGACTAATGAGTTTGCCGATCACTGGCCTAGTGAGCAGGGGTCCAGGTATCTGGGTGAAAAGAAGAAAAGAATCACTGAAAAGGAGATGAGTGGAGAGAAGAGGCTCAACTGGGAAAGAATATAATAGGCCCTATTCAATAGGTCCACTGGGAAGTCTCAGAGAGCTGGAGGAAAGCCCTCAGACTGGATTAGCTTCTTCGTCTGGACCCCCTACCTTCCACATGTTTTCTAATTATGTCTTTAATTGGTTGCCTTCCCTACTAGATTGCATATTATTCAAGACAAAAGGCCTGGCATGCACTAAGTGCTCAATATATGTTTGTTTATTGAAATGAGTGAATGAGCGAATCCTCGCCTAGGAACCATAAGAATATGAGGAAACTGAAGAAAGGAAATCCTAATCCTCCTTTTAGTTAGTTTCTGACCTAGGTGGTCAGAGGCAGTCCTGGAGATGTGAACACCTGACTGGTGAGTGTCCTGCCTTTGGAGGCCGCTGCACCATGTAGCCCTCCATCCCCCTGGGGTTGCTCATGCTGATGGAGCACCTGGGGTGACAGGAGCCAGGATGTTCCCAATCTTGCTATCCAGTAGGAGGTGGGTGAACTCTAAACTCCAGAGGCTAGAAACTGTCAGGTGGAGAGACATAAATGGCAACCAAGCTGACTGGGGTGGGAACTATAGAAAGTCAGGAGTCAGCACCTTATCTTGGCGGAAGCTTCTGCATTAGAGTCATTTATTATGTTTCTATTTATTAAGCATTTATTGTGTATCAGACACTGCTAATCATAAAGGATTGCATGGTGAGTGAAATGGACAAGCTTTGCCTTCATGGTGTTTATAATTAGAGGAGACAATCAATCCACAATCATGATGTCTGAAAAACACTGTGTTGAGGGGTTTGGGGTATTATGGGAGACAGAGGAAAGGCATGGAGTTCTGATTTGGGGAGTTGGAAAGCAGCATCTAAGCTAAAACCTTGGGTAGGAATCAGCTATAGGATGGTTTCAGTTACAGGGAGAAAAAACCTGGCCTGTTTAAGGGTCTGAAATAAGTTCCATCTGGCTGGATGTAAACTCTGACTAGAACAGTGGTGACAGATGACCAGAGGGTTAAGACTGCTTAGGATTTGGTTAGCCATGTTAAGGGGTTTCAACTCTGTCATGATATAGCCTGCAAAAAAGCTATAATCTCATGTTGCTTATTTTTGTATAGAGTTGCATTTAGAGAAGAACATTCCAACCACCAAATAATTTAAATCTTTGCTTAAATCTCTTAAAGAATGTTGGATTTCACAACCATTTCACAACCCACACTGACTTCTCAGAGACCCTTTCTCCTTCATAGCCTCTATCCCTACAGCTGCCTGTGACATCTGAATCCCAAACTGCCTCTCCAGCCCACCTTCTGACACCTGGTTTCCTTTCTCCCCCTCTCCTTAACCTTGCCTGTGCAGCCTGGACCTAATGATTAGTGCATTGAGTCAGCCTAAAACAACATTAACCCAGAGCCTAACACTTGAGTATGTTAACCTTTCTCTTCCAGCCCAATTTCTGGTCTTGTGCCCATCCAGCCTTGTTGGGCACCTTTGCCTTTGGACTTTTCCTGAGGCCACTGCATACTTTCCTGATGTCTGCATTGCCACCAGCCTTGTCCAGCCAGGGCAGAGATGAGATAACATGACCCAAGAAATTCCAACTGGAAAGAAACAGAAATCAGATCCAAGATCACCCAGTGGAGCCATGAAGCCAAAGGACTTGGAGGTGGTAATTCCAGATACAAGGAAGTTAGGCAGAAAAATGTGAAATTACATAAAAACAAGAACATTTTAAAGTGAAAGATGGAAGCTGGAATGGTAGAATTTTCCTGAGTTGGAAAGGGTAGCAGCAGGGTTTTTAGGAGGCAGCCAGAGCTTTGTGATCTGCAAGTAAGGGAGAGAAGACAAGTCATGGCAGCCTGTACAGCCCATTACTATACATTTTAATTCTGTCAAACAGGGGGGCAGGGTGAGGGAGGAAGAAGAATGAGGAGAAAGAGGAAGCAGGAACAGAGAATGGGAAAGAGGGAAGACAGAGCATACCAGTCCCTACTCTAACCAGAGGTCCATCACAAATTGAGTTTGCTGGCCTCTCTCTAAGGATCCTCACTCTTGATTTTACCTCTAATAGATTTTAGTAGAAATGTTTGTGAAATACTTTGTTTCTTAAAAAAAAATATTTATGCAGATTTATGCTTCTAATTAGCTTTCAGGTTCTTGGAACATTGTGTGGAAAACCATTATTGCAGATAGCCAGTTCCAATGCTCGGCAGATAGGCAAGAAGTGCTCATTTGGAGACTTCCCAAGTGATTTCTGGTGTTGGGCTGTCCTGCAGAGCCTGGACTGGACCAGCCTTAGGGGTCTGAGGAGCAGACAGTTCCTAGAGGGCATATCCATCAGGAGGATGTTTGGACTACACACTGTCAGCCACCCGTTTCTTTACAAGAGCTGAATCCTGGGCCCCAGTTCTGACAGTTCTGATTAGCTGGTAAGCCACTGAAGAACCACCTAGATAATGATTGCCCTTGATTGGAAAGGGTGCCTTGAGTAAGATACTCACAGGACAACTTCTTAGGCCTTAAGTCACACTCTGATATATAGCCCTGCAGAGAGACTGGGCTGGACCCAGGGATTAGCAGCTGGAGTTAGCAGCTGGCACTCAGCTTGACAATGCAGTGTATATGGTTGAATCGAGATCCAATATAGATTGGGATTTTAGAGGAACAACCAAGGATCTGCTCTGTGAGCTCCACTGCTAGACTTCAAAAGAGCCACACCAGCTGGGTTATTTCCTGGACCATAATCTCTAATGATAACATCACCAAAAATGTCGTAAGTTTGAGAGAAATTCTCATGACCTTGTTAGAAATGCTCTGATAAAACACAAGGTCAGACCCTAAAGATTAAGCTTAAGCTACATCCAATAACAGTTGCTAAATTGCCTTTTACAGAAGATGCATCCAAATATCATGGGGCTCTTGCTTTCGTGATGGTGCATGCATTTGGGGCTAGAACAAATTGCTCAGAGACGTTGAGTGCTGGCAATATTTTTCTCCTTCTTTGCTTCTCCCCACTTTAAGCTCAGATTCTCCTCTAAAGCTCTGGGTTGCCTGGTCCACAGCAGTCCTTCTCCAGTGGCATTTATATAAGCACATTACTTTTATTGTAAAAGCCGACTTCCGTTCTTCCCCCTCAGGGGGCTTCCTCTTGCCAGCCCTCCATGCAGGGCTCACAAAGGCAGGCTCCCCCACCTGGCAGGTGTCAGCCCTCCCCCAGTTCTCACTACTTGCAGGCCAACCCCCAGCTTTTGCCCTTATTCCCACAGGCTCTGAGCCCTGCTTACTGAGAACTGAACTGTACCCTCCAGTACTTTTGGTCTTATTAACCCTATTCTTCCTGGGGTTTTGAACTTTTCATTCTTGCAATTTGATGTTGTCACCACACTTCCAGTTTTGGAGAGGCCCCTGTAGCCTAGGATGAGAGGACTTTAGCTGTCAATAAGTGAACCGCTTCCTCATCTGGAACTCAGACATCCTCACCCTAACCTCCAACACCGATGTGTGGCCCATGCCTTCAAGATAACCACTGTGGACCTGTTGGGCCTTATACTGTAAAATGGATTATGCAGATCTAAACATGAAAAAAGTGGTCTGAGAAGCAAGGCAGTTTAATGGGTGGGGAGGTCTTTTAAACCCACTGGAAAGGGTTTACCTTTTATTAAGAATAGTATGAACCCAGAAAAAGCAATAGTGAAGTGATAGTCACTACCTGACTATCTACTACAGTCGATTCTCAGTCTTTGCAGGAGCTGTGTTCTATAAAGTCTCCACGAATGCTGAATTATCAAATAATAAACTATTGCTCCTAAGGGAGATACAAGGTTAGGTTCATTCTAACCTCTGGTCATAATATGTTGTTAACCATTCAATATATATACCCTTGTTTTATGTGTGCTTCTGTCTAAAGGCATCTTATTTATATATATTGTTGATTCATAACACTGAACTCATGGCCAGTGGCACTTTAAGTTATGTCTGAATGAAGCTCATCTAAAACATTGACTTTCTCCAGAAGGCCACTCTGTCTTCTTGCACATAGGAACCTTAGGTAGCATTTCAGCACTAGGCCTCATGCTGTTTTAAACAATGAAATCACATATACAAAAGAACAAAAAGACAGAGCATAAAAAGGATTATTGTTTACAGCATAAGAGCTGAAACTAGGAGCCAGCCTCATTCAGTCTCAGCTGGACACATGTGCAGAGGTAGCTCAGATTGTTCACTGTTCTGTGCTTGCCCATGAATTACTGTGAAATGCCATGAATATTGATTGGGAGATTATAAATATATTTAGCAAATAATGACTGAGTAATGAGGATTGATGTGTCAGGCAGTACTCTGAGAGGTGCCAATGGGCATGACCTACATTCTGCAGATGTTTTAGGAAAGTCTGTATTTGACCTTTCTTCTCAGCCCATTGGGATCTGATTTCTGCAGGGAAGTTTCTACTGTCCAGAGCCTGTGCTCCGAAGGAAATCCTTCCTGGGGCTCAGCTCCTCAGTGGGCAGAGGAGTGACCTTCACCGAGACTCACCTTAATATTTAAGGTGCAGAACATCTATGGCAGCTCTGTGTGTACTGTACAAAGAACAGCCCCTTGTAATTTGGTTCTTTTTGAATAGTTGCTAATAATTTTGCACTCAATTTCCATTTAAATGGGAATATTAACCTCTGGAGCCTGGAGAGGAGCCTAGAAGGGGTTCATAAGTATGACTCTTATCTCTACAGTTCAGAGTATCCCAGGAGTAAATACAAACATACATCTAAATGACTTTCCTAAATAGATGAGGGTGCCACTCCTGTTTGAAAGACCCTCCCCTTCATTTCCAGGAAGAAAGTCCACTTTCTCATTTACTTAGCTGCTGCGATGTGAGAGAGTTCTTCCTTAAGTCTAAC
Source organism: Lasiurus borealis (assembly GCA_004026805.1). NCBI lineage: Eukaryota > Metazoa > Chordata > Mammalia > Chiroptera > Vespertilionidae > Lasiurus > Lasiurus borealis. Next base: position 50,695 of record PVJN01009148.1, on the reverse strand, counting down.
CTAAAGTTGTTCTTCAGGGACACAAGGCTTCTTTTCCTGGCCCCATTTTTTGGCTGACAGTGGAAGCCCAATTCTTAAGATAACAGTGAGGTTCCTAAAAACTTGAACAAGAGACCCAGGCAGAGGCTGGAACAAAGCCAAGGGTTATAAAAAAATAACATTTTGTCATCCAACAAGAAGAAACCTTATAATGCTACTAGAGACCCAAAATTCATGCACAGGGTTGTGGATGGTGGTGAGGTTCCTCAGCCTGACCTGTGCCCTTGGGGGATGTCCAACAGCCAATTTGCAGGAGGTGACCAGCAGGGTGCTCACTGGCCTGTCTCGCCCCCTAATCACTGCAGCTAGTCACCTCCCTCTGCAGGGCATGGGTGGTGGTGGGAGAGATGGAAAGATGCTCAATTCAGGCAGCTCCTGCATTGAGCTTCTTTCCCCTGGTGGTCAGTGCATGTCATAGTGAACCATCATTCCACCTGTCATTCACCACAATGGGTCGATTTGCATATGAGGGTTTTAATATATAGGACTAGAGGCTAGGTGCATGAATTTGTGCATGTGTGGGGTCTGGCCAGCTCTTCCCAATGGGGGCCCCTTGGGCTGAGCTGGTGGAGGGGGAGGGGCTGCAGGAGGTTGGCCAGCTGGTCCCACCCCTGATTGAGATACTGAAGTTGATTGGGGCCCAGATCAGGCTGGTTGGCTATAACAGTGCACATCATAGCCACTGATTGTTTTGGTCATTCTGGTTGTTTTGCCATTCTGGTCACTGAGCTTTTATATACATAGATGGGAGCCACACAACATTTTCACACATATTCTTTCACTTCAATATTATAATGCCTCTGTGGGAAGGTACTCCACTTACCTGATTCTATAGATGAAGAAACCAGAGAGTAGAGTTATCCCAACACAGAGCTATGTACATGCTAGTAACCAACTAATAACTGGAAAAATAACCAGCTAGTAACCAACTAGTAACCCCAGAGCTCCTGACCTTTACTCTGTAATGACAAGAAAGTGCTGAGAACTGGTCAGCATCTGTATCAATATGATGATGATGTAACCCAGGATTTAGTCACTGGGTACCCCTAAGTCCTCTAACTTCTTCCTTTAAGATTTCTATAAAAACTGGCTCTTCTCATATGTGACAAAGAATCCCTGTCTTTTCCAGGATAGTTTGCACCTTCAGACCCTGAATTACTTCCACATCCTCAGCTCTCATCTTTATTTCCTGCATTGGATCTCCCTGTTGTGCAGATACAGTGGTACCTCGAGATACGAGTTTAATTCATTCCGCAACCTTGCTCGCATATCAAGTTGCTCCTATCTCAAAGCAAATTTCCCCACTGAAGTCAATTGAAATGCTGTTAATCCGTTCCAGTCCCCAAAATGCCACCCCAGTTCTTGTTACATGTTTTTGAATAAGAAAAATGTATTTATAAATGACAAATATTGTATAAAAACATAATAAAAGAGAATGTAAAGGAATAAACTGGTTTTATAAAGTGTATTTACCTACTCCTTACATTCTTAATGCTACACTTTATCCCTAAACTGAATGTAACTTAACTAATCTTCACTGAACTTAATTGCTACTGGTCTTTGCATTTTTGGCCAATTTAAAAAAAACACGTGTCCAACGAGGTTTGCCTCTTCCTCCCTTTCAGAATGTTCCTGAAATGGGTGAGGCAAGTTTCATTGAACAGCTCCGATGCACGACCAGTAGCAACTTTTTCGGGATGTTTCTTTTCCACAAAGTGTGATACCCTCTCCCACATTCCTGAGATCTCCTTTATCTCACTTGAAGAGATCTCCTCCACCTCTGGCTCCTCCTCGAAACCAATTTCTTGGAGCACCTCTGCATATTGCTGAGACTGCAACTCTTGTAACTCCTCCGTGGTGAGTTCCAGAGAGTGCTCCTCGACAGGTTCATTCACATCTCTCTCATCCACCTCCAGGCCCATGGATTTTCCCAGAGACACTATCTCCTCCTCCACTGGCACCTCAGGTTCAAATCCTTCGAAGGTCCTTTCGGCTACGGCCTCAGGCCACAGCTTCTTCCATGCAGAGGTCAAAGTCCTCGTTGTAACACCCAGCCAGGCCTGATCAATAATTCTGAGGCATATCACAATGTTAAAGTGGTTCTTCCAGAACTCTCAAAGGGTGAGGTTTGTGTTCTGCATCACCTCAAAGCAGCGCCGGAACAGGTGCTTGATGTACAGCTTTTTAAAATTAGAAATCCATGGGCTGCAGGATAGGAGTGGTGTTGGGAGGTAGGTAAACAACCTTTATAAACTTGAACTCTTCAAGGAGTTCATCTTCGAGGTTCGGTGGGTGAGCAGGAGCATTGTCCAGGACAAGGAGGGCTTGCATGGTTAGGTTGTTTTCCTGTAGATATTTCTTAACAGAAGGGCCGAAAACCAGGTTTACCTACTCCACAAAGAACTACCTGATGACCCATGCCTTTGGGTTTGCCCTCCACATAACTTGCAGTTTATCTTTTAAAATCTTACATGACTTAAAGACTCTGAGGTTTTCCGAATGGTACACAGTGTGAGAGTTAGCCTATCCTTCATGGGTTTGTGGCCTGGTATTGCCTTCTCCTCGGCTGTTATATAAGTCCTATTTGGCATCTTCTTCCAGAAAAGCCCTGTCTCATCACAATTGAAGACTTGCTGAGGGATATATCCTTTGGCTTCTCTCAGTTCGGAAAAAGTTTTGAGGTAATCCTCAGCTACCTTCACAACCGAACTTGCTGCCTCACTATGCCTGACGATGGAGTGAATGCTGGACCTTTTCCTGAAGTTATCAAACCAGCCTCTATTGGCTTTAAATGAGTCTTTTGATGCTTCGTCTGTGGAAGTGCGCGGGGTCTGCTCCAGCAAATCACCATAAATCGCTCGCGCTTGCTCGCATATGATGCCCTGTGTTAATGTATCTCCTTTAAGCTGCTTCTCTGTCACCCACACCATCAGTAGATTCTCCATCTTTTCATGGAGAGAGCTACAGAGCTTAGAAATTATTGTAACGCCCTTAGCTGGCGTTATATCCTTTATCGACTCCTTCTGTTTAAGCACAGTGCATATCATTAAAGTACTACGCTCATACTGCCTCGCCAAGTCAGCCACTCGCACACCTTGCCCATATTTTTCTATGATTTCATGCTTTAATTCAATAGACATCATCCTCTTCTGAGCACTGACCTTTCCACTTGCTTTCTTCGGACCCATGGTTATAAAAAGAAATGTGATCAAGTATGTAAATGCACAAAATATCCTTCGACAACGAGGTAAACAAGCACACTGACTGAGGCATGGGAAACTATGAGACGCTCGAGTCAGGGTAAACTGGTGGGTCGTGTGCAGCTGGCCGATCCACGCGACTATTCGTATCTCAAATGTTGCTGGTATTTCAAAGCAAAAAATCGCTTGCTCGATGGCTCATATCTCAAAAATCTCGTAAGTTTGGGCACTAGTATCTCGAGGTACCACTGTACTGTCCCACTTTGCAGAAGATGAGCTGAGATGTACAGATGTGAATCAACACCTGACTGCCACATCCATGTGATGGTGGATGTAGGGCAGACATCAGCAACACACAATTTGCCAAGTTGGGAATCCTCCAACCAGAGAGGTTCTCTAGTTTGTCTGCTTAAAGGAGACACTATCTCCTAATTTTCACAAAGGTACCCTGCAGTGTAGAGCTGGCCCTGAGGAGCACATTGAAGGTCACACATAGAGAAAGCCGCATGGTCAGAGTGGAAACCAGGCCAACTCCCGCCTCCTGGTCTGGTGTGCCTCTTCTTTGCCAGTGCTCAGTTCTCAGGTGGGAGAAGGAGATGTTGGGGGTCAGACAGGGGAAAACTGGAGAGCAGGGTAGGAGGAGGTGCAGCCTCTGGTCCCACTTTCCAATCACCTCCTCAGCATCTTTCCCTTCTGCCTTCAGTATCAGAGCACACTATTTGATCAGCTTCCCCCTCTCAAGAGGCGTGTCTCTCTCCTTTCTGTCATTTACTGTCAGGTTTCTAAAAATAGTAATAATTAGAGAAGTCTGCCCTTCATTTCTGCTCTTTCTTTTTCTTATTTTAATTGAAATTCTGTTGGTTTTAGCTCCTGTAAATTTGGACTGAGCTGGTGAAGCCTCTGAAGACTGTGAATAAGTATGGTATGTGTGTGTGTACACACATGCTCACATGTGGGTTTGTATCTGCTTATGTGTGTATATATGTGTATGTGCATGGGTAAATGTACACAGCTCTTTGTTTACTACATGTGTGTATGTGTTTTGTGTGTGCATATGTGTGTGTGTGCGTGTATGTGTGAGCATGTGGAATACTTACATTGTATGGGGATTTCTAAACTAGTAGGAAGCAGAAAGCAGTATTGTCCAGTTATCTGTTATTACACACTGGCTTCCTCTTACAGAATCCCTAACACATGGGGATGCCTGAGGATATTGGTGACCGTGTCAGATGTGCTCTGTTTGCTCAACCAGATTCACTCTCTAGCTCTCTCTCCACTTGTTCTCCTCTAAAGGGCTGACCTGGTAGACTGCTTAAATGTGCTCCTATCGTCCAACTTGCTGTTGAGCTTGGCCAATGAGGAGCTTTTGAGGTCTGTGGAAAGGAAAGGAGAGTGTAAGGTCAGGGCATTTAGCCCCTAGCCTCTTTCCTGAAGGATTACCTTAAGTTGGCCATATTTGTTGATCTCTCTTCTGGCTTGTTGCTTCTGGGTTCTGCTCAGTGCCCCTCCCCTCAGCTCTCTGGGTCACTGCATTCTCCCATGTCTTCTTCTTGTAGTTTGTTAAACACTCCTGGAATTGTGCTGACTTGAGTGTGCTATGCGTTTTCTGTTGGGATTCTGATGACACAGAGACTCCTTTGTGAGAGTTTTGGTGAGACCACTGGCTAGCTGCACCTGTAATGCTTGGCTGGCCTCCACTTCTCTCTGTCCCTCAGTTGGGTGGGTGATGAGCTTGGCAGTCTCTCCAGCTGAGTTGTTTGCTAAGGGCTAGTGCTTTCTCTGTGCAGTGGAGTACTGCTGTGCCAGGAAGGGGTGCCATATCTCCTCTGCCCAATGCTCATGTCCCCTCCCCTACTGTTCCTGAAGGGTACCCCATAGCACCAGGAGAAAGGTGGAAGCAGATTTATACTGAGGATAGGGTGCTATGACCCTTGTCCAGTTGCTGGGCTTCCTCCTCTGCATGTGGGGCGGGGCCTAGCTGCTGAGCTTTCTGCTGTATCTACCACTCAGATGCTCCTGGGCTGTGGGTAGATTCCCAGCATGGACCATGATGTTTCTCTCTCCTCCCCATTTTCTTTTAACTCTTTCTTCCTCTGATGTCCTGGACCTACCATTTTACCTTGGATATTTCCTTTCAGAAAAAGTAAAGCCTGCATGCCTCCATCACTTCCTTTCTCTGGTCTGCAAAGTCCATGCAGTTTGGCAGCTATTCTCTTCCACCTACCTTCTGCTGGCTCTCCATGAGGCAGGGTGGCTGGTAGTCTCAGTGACTGTCGGCTCCTCAGGTGTTAGGGGAGGAGAGGGTGAGCTTGGTCTCATGAATGGGGAACCGTGTGGTGGCAGCAGGGGTTGGGGGGAAGGCCCATTTCAAAGGATCACTTGTTCCCCTCTAATGTCCTTTAAGTTAAACACAACTCCCCACAATAGAGATTAATTTCGTTCCAATAGTCCTCTTTTTAAAAAGTATTTTTGTATTGATTTCAGAGAGGTAAGGAGAGGGAGAGAGAGATAGAAACATCGATGATGAGAAAATCATGGATCGGTTGCCTCCTGCATGACCCCTGCTGGGGATTGATTCCCCCAATCTGGGCATGGGCCTTGACTAGGAATCCAACCGTCACCTCCTGGTTCATAGGCCATGCCAGCCAGGCCTCATTCTTTTTAACAATTTAAACTTCATTTCTATATCTTGTCAAATTGATTTCCTCCTGACCTGGACTATGCTGAACTACTGAATGATAATTAAGGGTGTTGTTCCCAAACACATACCTCCTTCCAAATCTTAGGGTGGAGAAGTTCATTTTACGCCATTAGCAGTGTCAGAAGGGCAGAGGAGCTCTGAGTTGGAAATCCTTTGTGATGGTTAATTTTACACCTCCACTTGGCTAGACTGTGGTGCTTAATTGTTTAGTTAAATACCAGTCTAATATTGCTCTAGAGGTGGATTTTAGGTGTGATTAACATCTAAATCAGTAGAATTTGAGGAAAGCAGTTTATCCCTCAAAATGTATGTGGGCCTCATCTAATCAGCCAGAGTCTTTAAGAGAAAAGACAGATCTCTAGATGCAGAAGGAATTAGATCTCAAGATTGCAGCACAGAAGCCCTGTGTGAGCTTCCAGGATGATGCCCTGGGGAATCTGAAATCAGGGAAGAGCTGCACCATCAGTTTCAGGTGGCTGACCTGGTCTACAAATTTTCAACTTTGGCACACAATTGCCTCCTGACCCCATTGTGTGAGCCAATTAAAAGAAATATCCTTAAAATAAATTTAATTGTAAGTTTATAGATCTGTGGTTTATTGTTAATAGTGGCTCTGCTTAACAACATGCTAGGGAAATTTCATAAAACTTAGCAATGTGCTTTAGGAAACCAGCACACCTCCCTTTCTAGGATCTGTTTTGAAGTCTAGAGTTCCAAAGAACACAGTTTGAATAACTGATGTATATGTCCTAATTTTACAAGATGAAGAAACAAGAGACTGTGACCTTTCCAAAGTCATGCAACTAGGAGAAGCATACTGCACCCAAAATTAGAGGGCATTATCCCTTCCCCTGTGGCAAAGAACCTGTTCTCCTCTTCTCCCTAGCACACAATTGAGGCACATTCCACAGCTTCCCCTGCACCTGCAGACCATGTGATGGGCTTTGATGGGTAGAATATAAGCCTAAGTGATGTGTGCTGATTTTAGATCCGCTCAGCATAAACCATTCACTGTGACTCTCTATGATCTCTACTCTCATCCCTGACCATGTGGCAGGAATTGAATGACTGTGGGGCCCTGGAAGATGGAGGAGCCATATATTGGAAAGAACCAGATTTCTGAATCACTGGACATGAATCACCAGACTAGAGCCACCTAGGATAGATAGATACCCAACTAGATGCCTCCACACTAGATGTGTGAGAGAGAAATATACTTTTACTAAGTCACAGGGGTTTGGGTTGTTTGTTGCAGTAGATGGTGTGGCTTACATGGACTAATACTGTTGGAAGTAAATAATGTAAGACGATCCTACATAGGGTATGAAATTATAACTGAAAAGAAGAAAAGGGAAGGGGAGATAAGTAAAGGACAAGCCATACAGAGGATGAAAAACTGCAGTATAATGGCAGAGCAAGGAAAGAAATCTGGTAGACAGATAAGTAAGCAGGATCTTGGCTGTGTTATGACTGCAGATGTGAAAAATAATACTGTTAACACTGGTGATCATATTAGTCAAGACTCTTTATGTGCAAATAAGAGATACCACTGAAGCTCGCTTAAATGTGGTAAAGGAATATGTATTTTAAATACACAGGAGTATCTCATGGAAACCAAGGGCAGGAACATAGCTGAGCTTCTGAAGGGTCTGGAAGCCACATAGACCTGACACTGTCTGTCTCTCTCTGTATTTTTCTTCACGTATGCTTCATTGCAGACCAGCTTTACCTGCCATACATGCCCCCGTAGTGACTGGAAGGTGGCCATCTCCCAACTCCTGGATTCACTGTTGTAGGCCAGCCAGCCACATTGAGCTGGCTCTCCTTTTGACCTAATCCCACATAAACCAAATTGTCTGTCTTAATTCCAGAGTCCAGAGAGACTCTAAAGACCAGTGTGGTCAGGTGTGTTTCCTGGCTGAATCTAGGGAGGTGAAAGCCAGGAGGAGAAGTCATAATACATGAACAAAACTGCCAGGGCCTTCCTTCTACATAGAGGGAGGTAATTCCCTGAGAAAGTGAAGTAATTGTTGACTTAAAAGAGGCCAGCTTTTGACAACTTTTTGGCAAAGATGACAGCCCATGAGGAAGAGGCTAGGCTCTGTTTGAAGTTCATCTCTCAATCCTGCCAACTGGGTGGCTCGCTTCATTTCTCTGTGCAGAAGTGAGGGCTGGGGCAGGAGACTGGGTCAGAGTGCTACCAGAAGGAGGCAGCATGAGGGCAGGTCTCTTTTTCACCTTCCTCTTCCTCCAACATCCATTTCTGTGATCTTTCCTTTCTTGTGACTGACAAAGACAGTGCCAGGTGGAGTCATGCCAAAGCCTAAGGCAAGAGGAAAAACAGTAATGCTAGTCCCATCTTCATTTTGTTCACCATGGATTTCTTTCATTGGATTTAACTTTGGAGCTATTACTTTAGCACACTCTTTGTGTTGGTTCCTGAGTATGTGGTGCTCTTATTTGGTGCCTGAGGCAAGTGCCTCACTCTCTTCCTCTGGTACCAGCTTACTTATCAGAGGGAGTTGATAAGAAACCTGTGATCCATTTACTTTCATCTGAAGCAAGTCCTTCCTGCCTTTTTGGGTTAAGGTGTAATTTAATGTGGTTTTGAAAAATAAAAATGTTTCTGCATGTACTTGTACATGCGCAGAATATAATTGAAAACTTGCCCAAGAAACTGGTAACAAAGGTTGCTTCTGGGGCCGGAAACATTGTATTAAGATAAATATTTTTTCTTATTACAAAATCTATATTTGTTCACTGTAGAAAAATTAGAAAATACAGATAGAGCAGGAAACAGAAACTAGAAAATTGTTGAGTGATGAGATTATGAAGTTAAAAACATTTATATTCTTATCCTCCAGTAATATTCTGTTACTATCGTAGTGTTGATCTTTTCCTATTTATCTATGTAGAGATGATCAAAATAGTATGTTTATGAGTAACATTTTGTGATCTGCTTTTGTATTTAACATATGTAGCATAACTATGTTAAACAGATTCTATTTAACATATCTGATTTCGGGGTATTAAGTCTATTTTCATGTTTTCATGATTAAAGACAGCACTGAGATGGACAACCTTGTCCTGGGAATCTGGGCACAGGCCTCATTACTTCCTCAGAATGAACTTCTAGAACAGGACTTGTAGTTCCAAGAGAATGTACTCATAGTTCCAGGAGCATGTACTCTCGCAAAGTTTCTGAAACATATTGCCAAGCTACACTCTATAAAGCCTATACTGCTTATATTCCTACAACGTGTATGAGTCTTACTGTTAATTTAAAACTGAACCATTGGTGGCCTGAGCAGAACACAAAGTAGATATATCTAACTCTGTTTAACCTGAATATGACTACAATGTTCTCATCTTACAATAAATGCGGTCACCTTGCCAATGTCCAGCCTGTGCTGGAACACTGGAAATAGCATGCAGAAGGGGCTGAGAGAGAGTTTGAGGAAGCCAGAGGTAGAGTTGCAAAGGAGAAATTGACTTCTTTCTCTCAAGAACAACTCCAATTCTAATCAACTGGGCTGAGGAAAAGAGCCCCATCCCCATTCAACCCAACTCTCATCACTTTATAAATTTTTCTAATTTTTTACCCTTTTCTTTAAGTTTTAGACACTTAGGATCCCCCTAAGAATATTTTATACAATGAAAATCACCAAGTGGTAAATCCTCTTTTAATGGGTATTAAGGAAGGCTTTCTTTTCAGATTTGCTATTTTCCCAAGTCTCAGATTTATACATTCCATGAATCATCATCATCATCATCATTGTCAGGAGAACTTCAAGAAACATGCTGATGAAACTCTATCTTAAAAAAACTTATCTTTTTGCAGTCTCTGGACTCAGTGGGATTTTTGTCCCATTTCAAGACTGCCACACACTGTCTATCTTGTGGGAGTGTTTTTAAATGTGAGTAGAAGATATCTTTTAGAATTCTAATTGCTGTTGTGCTATCTTATCTTGGGAGCCAAGAGGAGCTTCACTTTGTGGTCTCTGTGCAGGGATATTCTTGGCAGATTTTTACTGACTTTGGGACAAGACACAGTCAAGGCCATTTCATTGTCCAAGATTCCAGTGGTGGCCGCAAAGATATCACGAGTTCAAAACAACTTTCTGTGATGAGGGTGAATGTTTTGGTTTGTTGTTCATCCTACAACAAGTAAAGTAGTTGTAGTTTGAGGAAGGGGTGAAGAGCATGTTTGAGCACTGGTCCTGCCCTTGGGTACTGTGAGTGGCATTAGACTGACCCTATCAGGATGAGGACCTGAGATACATACTTCTCAGGCTCTAATCAGCTTCTTCTGTAGGTTCGTTGAGAGCCTCGATCTCTGAAAGTCTTTCACTTACCCGGGAGCTCACAGTAGACAAGGGGAGATAGGAGACGGGTGCCTTTTCTATTTCCTTTTGTCTGTGCACACAGTTAATGGGCTTCTTTTCTTTTTTTTTAATTGCTTCATGCTTCAGAGTGTTTGACTCAGATAAGCTGTTTGAGTGGACTGAGGAGAATAGAAATGGGCTATAAATGATTAAAGTTTGCCCACTGAAGTAATTCTCCAGCAGCCTTCAAGATGATTTCTCTATTTTCTCACTGTTTCTGAAGCATACATTCAGAGAGACCATATCATTCACTTTAACGGATTTTAAAACCACTAGATCAGTGGTCGGCAAACTCATTAGTCAACAGAGCTAAATATCAACAATAAAATGATTGAAATTTCTTTTGAGAGCTAAATATTTTAAACTTCAACTTCTTCTAACACCACTTCTTCAAAATAAACTTGCCCAGGCCGTGGTATTTGTGGAAGAGCCACACTTAAGGGGCCAAAGAGCCGCATGTGGCTCGTGAGCCGCAATTTGCCTACCACTGCACTAGATGATAGAAAAAAAGAAGGTGGTAATAAAATCAACTCAAGACTCAGGCAATGTTATGAAGTTGTCAAGTGCTACTTCTTGATCTATATGAAGATGTAAATGGACTGCCTACTGGTTTTCAGAACATCTTCCTCAGACTCCCTCTGGAAGCACCAAGAGTAAGAAGCTCTATCCCCTTTATTGTTGAGACTTTGAGGTGAAATTTCTCAGCTCTGCTCTCTTCTAGGCCAGCAGTCCTTCCCCTTGCTCTCTGAGCTCTGGAGACCCATCTGCTTAGAGAATCAGATATATACTATTCTTAAGCTGAAAATGATCAATGAAGGATGGATATCTTTCCCCAATATTTGGAAAACATTAAGTTAATGGAGAGCGTTTTCTCTTTAAATTTCATTTCCTTAAGCCTTTGTCACCAGCTACTCCTCTTATCTGGACTAGAATGTGGTATTAAATGGTGTCTGATATTGCAGAAAAATTTATGTTGAGGTGTTTTAATATGTCTATATTTCATGATGTTCCACAAAGAGCAACATAACTGACAGTTGTATAACCATAAAGGACAACCTTGATTAATCCTAGAATAGATGATACATGAGCTTCTTAACTCAGTAGGGGCATTTACATCTTGGAGAGACAGAGGGTCCATTTCAAGGTATGTGTTTGTACATATCTTGCATCTGCCTCTAAAATAAGCATAAGTGAACTGCAGCAGAGGGATGGGCCATTCAATGCTCTGGGCTCTCTGCTCCTTGATCTTCTCCCATCCAGCCATGTGTTCTATTCTTCCTTGCCCCTCACTCCTATGGTCATTCTCTGGGCCTTACAATCAACATAAACTTTATCACTTCTCAAATCTAAATTTCAAATATTTTGTTAGCTACCTCTTCTCCTTCTTCCTTTTTTTTCATTTCTTATTTTTTACATGGATATCTCCTCGATCATGAACCTTTGACTTCATGGAAACCCTTAATCCCTTGACCCCATTCATTTTCCACTTTCTATCAGCACCTGCTAGCTTTATTTCTTTCTGTGCTAGCCTAGATTCTGCGATATATGATTATAATTTCTTCACTAATACTCTAAGCTCCTTTGCTCCTCTCTCCCTTCATTGAACTTGTCAAACACCTCTGTTGGACTTCTAAATACAGCACTGCTTTTCTTTTCTGTGCCTACTTTTGGGCAGCTAAGCATTAATGGAGAAAGTTACAAAACACACATCTTTGTTTTTTTCAATTAAATTCATGATGATACATTTCCATTGGGCTCTCATCACTGCTTGGCTACCCTCTACTGTCCTTTCAGTAAACATACTCTCCATTTTCCAAGATAATCATTTCACGCCTTCTCTTCTTTCTTCAGACTTTCCAGTACCTTACCCTACACTCACTCTCAGTTGACAACCTCCGTCTTTTTTGAGGACATAGACACTATTGGATGTTAATTCCCTATTGAACCTACAATCCCACCTCTATCAGCAACATTTTCTCCTCTCCTATGACAATTAGAAAATGCCTCTTCCCTGTTAAAGGTCAACACTTCCTCAGAGGCTCTGGTTTTGACTTCCTTCACTTTCTTAAAGATTGTATTTCTTTGGTTACCCCCTGTCTCTACTGCATTATTAATTTCTCCAATGCTATCAGATCATGTACGTCATGCAAATATGTTCTGGCATCTTTCAACTTACAAACATCAAAAACAATAGCAACCTTCCTTTGATCCCACCAATCTACTGTTTTTTTTTTTTCTTTGTTTTGAGAGGGGAAAGAGTCTCCCACCTCATATTTATGACTCAACCCATTGCCATCTGGCTTCTGCCTCCACACACCTACACTCAGTGAGACTTCCTCACAGTTCTTTTTTAACCATAGCATCTAAACAACATACACACCTTTCCCCTTATTGTCTTCCTTAGTCCTTTATTTCCTTGCTCCATTGAACTTTGCATAATGCATAGGGTTTTTTTTTTTATTAGTTTTCTATATTCTTTACTAGAATTTAAATTCTGAGAGCAGGAATCATGCCTTCTGTGTTTCTCATCATGCCTCTATGCCTGTTTTCTATGTACCCTGCCTGGTTTCACAAAGATTTGTAGAATGAGTGAATGAATAAACAATGAGTGTAACTTGTAAACATATACCATGCCCAGCCCATTCAATACATTTCATGAATCTCAGCTCACCTTGTGATCTGAGTCTTTTCCATTCTGGGATATATGTGGGCAACTCTGAAACTGTTTAAACTATTTCTCATAGAAGATTAATATGTTCCCAAAGTGAGCTGCAGACAGAAACTGGCCCTTATTTTTTGTTAGCAACTGTAGGGTAGGTAGCATGGTTTTTTAAAGAGAAACGAGGCTGTGAATTCCAGTGCTTCCACTCATGAGTTGTGTAATCTTGGGCAAGATAGCTTTTCTGATCCTCCATTTCCCTGTCTATAAAATGTGGAGTAGTATCTGTTTAACCTACTTAAAAGGGCAATCGTGGTGATGAAGTAGGATAAAATAAGGGAAAGACCTTTGTAAATTATAAAGTGTTGAATAAATAATTTCCAACTCTTCATGGAGCTCTTCTTGTCAGGGAATAAACAGTGACTTCAGATCCTCCATGAATGATTAAAGAAGAATGCCTTTCCCAGTGTTTGACCGCTGCTGGTCAGGGCTTCACTGAAGTCTGGTGATCTCTTCCTGCCCCCACCTCCCAGTCCGACCTGTTGTTTCCCATGGTGAAGAAACATGTCAGCTTTCTGCTCTATAAGGACCAGTTTCCGTCTGCAGCTCAATGGCCATTAGGTTAGAATTGTGCTCTGGAGCCAGTTCCCCACCCCCTCTAGCTGACAGTCTGGAGCAGCAACTGCATCTGCTGCTCAGTGTGTCCCTGCCAATCTCAGCCCTGCTGGAAGGGAACTAGAGCCAGTATTGCCCTTCACCCTGTCTACATAGACATTCCAGTTGACTTGACTATCCCAATCTTAGATCCCACAGGAGGAGAGCCTCTCAGCTCTTATGGAGCACCTCCCAGTGCCCACTGCTCAGCAGTGAGCCAGGGCACAATACTTGACAAGTAATTCCCTCAGTGAGTGCTTGGGCTCCAGACTGCTTCCAGTGATCGCACCTGTGGATATCCAGGAGCTTGTGTGGTATGGTCTCCCCTGAGCTTCCTTAAGCTTAGAGCTTGGTTGTGCCATGTCTTCCTGCCTTCTTACCCTCCCCTAGATCTCTGTCGTCCTCTCTTTTTTCTAACCTTCTGTCTCTCATTCATGGAGTCTCCATATCCTGTCTCACACACTACCATACCCTGTCTCACACACTACATGTGGTGGGTGCTCAGTGCAAGTGTTAAGTGTCAACAAGGCTGTGCCAGGTCAGGCAGGACTTCTCATAATGTGGTCCTGCCTTCAGGCTTTCTCCTGGAAAGCCCTTCTTCCACAATGCTCATGAGATACATTTCACACCCCTTGCCCCAGAACTCAAAGTCCTTTGCAATGTGACACTAAACACCCTCTCTAGGCCTCTTGCCCATCACAACGTGGGCCTCTCTGCTCTACATACACTTGCCTCTCCTGCTTCACTCTCCATGCCTCCAAAACTTCATCTGAGAAGCCTTCCTTCATTAATTTGTCCTATGTTCTCTCAAGGCAGAAACATTTAACATCTGAGTGGCTCACAGTAACATCTGCTTTTCTGATTTGCCTTATTACTCTAACATTTCTATCTTTCTTTTTCTTTTTCTTTTATAACCCACTACCCTGATTATCTGACTTTCCTCCTACTCTAGTTTACTGAAGGACAAGGACTGAATGTTACAGTATTATTAACACATTAAAGGCCCAGTGCACAAAATTTGTGCAGAGAGGAAGGGGTTTCCTTCAGCCCAGCCTGCTCCCTCTCCAATCTGGGATCCCTTGAGGGATGTCTGACTGCCCATTTAGGCCTGGTCATGGGGCCTAACCAGGCAGTCGGACATCCCTCTCACAATCCAGGACTGCTGGCTCCCATTTGCTCACCTGCCTGCTTTCCTGATTGCCCCTAACCACTTCTGCCTACCAGCCTGACCACCCCCTAACCACTCCCCTGCCAGCCTGTTTGCCCCTAACTGCCCTCCCCTGCTGGCCATCTTGTGATGGCCATCTTGTGTCCACATGGGGGCAGGATCTTGTGACACATAGGGACAGTCATCTTTTATGTTGGAATGATGGTCAATCTGCATATTACTCTTTTATTAGATAGGATAGAGGCCTGCTGCACAAGTGGGGGCCAGCTGATTTGCCCTGAAGGGTGTCCTGGATCA
Organism: Lasiurus borealis; assembly: GCA_004026805.1. Classification (NCBI taxonomy): domain Eukaryota; kingdom Metazoa; phylum Chordata; class Mammalia; order Chiroptera; family Vespertilionidae; genus Lasiurus; species Lasiurus borealis. Next base: position 35,592 of record PVJN01009148.1, on the reverse strand, counting down.
CGATGGGTGTTCCTTTGGGGTGTGGGGTGGTCTGGATGAGGGGCCTATGATGGTTTGGAGGCAGGGCATGCCTCCCAGCAACCCAAGCAGAGGCCCTGGTATCTGGGATTTATTTATTTTCTACAATTGAAACTTTGTAGCCTGTAGTGGAGCCAAGCCTTCTGCTGGCATAGCCATTGAAACTTTGTTGCCTTAACCTCCACCCACCTGTGGAAAGCTTGGCTTCTTCCATTGCCAGGGGCAACCCAGGCCTCTCTCTCCTACACTCTCATAGCCATCTTGGTTGGGTTAATTTGCATACTCACTCTGATTGGCTGATGGTGTAGCTGGTGGGCGTGACCTATGGGTGTAGTGGAGGTGTGGTCAATTTGCATATCATCCTTTTATTAGGATAATATGACTGTCACATTGAGGTGCTTAAATAATATGTTGAGTTAATTAATAAATGAATGGCTAGTAACAATGCCATTTTTTCTTTCATGTGTTTTCTGCACAGGACTTTTCCATTTCAGTTCCTCGAATCCCCTGGAAGTAGTACCCTGGGAATTTCTCCAATCCTATGTTTTCTTTGGGACTATTCTGTCTTGCTCTGCCTGGATATTCATTCATTTACTTATTCATTCTACATACATTTACAGATATATATATATATATATATATATATATATATATATATATATATAATCTATATTTGCATTTGTTTTTAGCACAATACACTTTTATTAGACTGATGTTTAAACTTAAATTCCTATTTTCCTTTTTTTGTCTTTTGTAATTGAAGTATAATTAGCATATAACATTATATTAATTTCAGGTGTACAAACTAATGATTTGGTATTTATATATGTAGCCTAGTGTTTTCTGCTTTATTTTTTTTCTTCCTTACTAGGTTTTGGGTTCCATGATGTTGGCATGGTGTCATTGCATAGTGGTTAAGAGCATATTTTGGGAACCATATTTGGGACAAACTTGAGCTTAAATTACACCTCTATTACTTGTTAATTATGTCATGTTTAGCAAGTTACTTCATTTCTCTGGGCTTCTCTTTCTTCATCTATGAAATGGAAATAGTAATAGATCTTACCTATTGAGGTAGAAACATGAGAAAGGAATGTTAATGTTTGTAGTGTGTTTAGCAAGATGCCTGACACCTAATAAATGTTCAGAAAATGAATAATAATAATAATAATGATAATTGTTATTTTTAAGTCCTCTTTTCTATAACCCATATCCTAAAGTCCAATGCATGGTAGAAGCTTATCCAGCAATTGTGGCTCATACAGAATCTATACAAATGAATGTATATCAAGAGTTAAAAGGGAAAAGACATACCCATGAACAGACTTGCCAAATGTTCCACATAGCAGAATGCTGGCCTAGGGCTCTTTCCCTTTCCCCATACTTTTAACTAGACCAAAGAAGTCCTCCTGGGGTAAGAAAGAGAGGAGGCTATGCTGAGGTCACCAGGGCAACACACACCAAAACAACAGTAACATCATTATAAATACTTTATTATTCATTATTTTGTCCTTGGTGTAGATAAGAAAAGATGGATGCAATAGGGAGATATAATTTTTTGTAATAAAAGAAAAAAATGTTTGTATTTGAAGGTAGCTTGAGTTATCCCATAAAGTCTCTGGTTTCTAGTATTGAAGGCTGAATGACCACTTGAAGAGAAAATTTTCAAACCAGGTAGGTGGTTGGACATGATGGCCTGAGAGGTTTCCTTCACCACTTTAGTCGGGCTAGTTACCAGACATGACAGATGGAGAGTAGTAGGCATACCAGAACCTACCACTGTGCTTCACCCAACACCTCCATCCTCTCACTGTAAGCTGAACCCTTCTCATGTTCAGAAGCCCCAGCTGCAGGAGTCCAGGAAGGTGGGAGATGCCATATGATCTTGTGAATTTTCAGGAATGCTTGTGAGCTATGTCAGTTATTCCTGGTGTGGCCCGGAGGAAGTTCCATCACGTGCGTCAGGCCTCTGCTGTCCCAGTTCCCATTGCCAGGAGGACTCGACAATATCCTAGAGTCTATTAACTATATATAACCCCGTTGTACTCATACATAATTAACCTGTTAGGTATTGAATCATACTTTCCTCTTGTCTTAAAAACTACCATAGGATGAGGTCCCTGGACAGCAGGGAGATGTCCCTGTCTTCACCTCAGAGTGAAATCTGTCTCTGTGGATGCCTCAGAGCTCCCAGGTCTCCTGTCCTGCTATTAGCAGGCCCAGTCCCTCTGGGCCCAGCTACAGCAGTGCCCTCAGGTTAGAGTACTATGATGGGAACTGCGGAGAGCATAGCTAATGGAGGGAGAGAGTGGGTGGGTACCTACTCTCAGAGAAGGAGTCAGGGCTTGACAAATGGAGAGGCGTTGTGTGAGATCAGCAAAAGAGGAGACACAGACACTTGACCTGGTTTGGAATTATTGCAAATCCATCAGGGTCTGTGCAAATTGAGACCATAATTCAGATTGTTCATATCATCACTAGCATCCCCATTTCCATTAAGCCCTGCTGCCCATCTCCCCTGGCCCAGTTTTGTCCAGCAACTAATTGAAGGGGTCAAGCTAGCTCTAAATGAACAAGTCATTCTGGAAGTCCAACCTCCACCCCAGTCCTTCTAACTCAGAGGCTATAGTTAACCTTGGAGGGGTTCCTATCTCCTCCTTAGGCTCAGGTGCAACTTCAGTAGAAAGATGCTCATTGACAGGATATGATGGAGGGAATGCTGGACTGAGGACCATATGAGGTAGGTTTGAACCCCAACTCTGCATCTCATTAGCTCTATGATCTCAGCCAATTTATATAAACTGCCCAAACCTTAGGTTTCTCATCAGTAAAAGAGACATACTTGCTCTATCTGGTGTTAATCATATGTTGATGTAGATGAGTGGTTTTGAAGTTTCTAAGTGCTATGCAAATGAGGGTGGCTCTGGATACTTCTTTGGGTGGTATCAGGGCCTCTATTGAGTGAGAATGCAGCAGATATTTACCACCTGTCCAGACAATCTTTGTCTCAGGCTTTGGGGCTCTGTCCTTTCCCCCTGTGGATCATGTCTCCTCAATAAGAGGCTCAGGTAAAGTGCACTGAGTGCCTTTGGGCTGACAGCAAGTGCCTTTGAGGCTGGTGTTCCCAACCTCTCCTTGGGCCCTGCTCAGAAAAGGAAAAAGTGGGCAATGACCATTATTCGGAACCCATTTGGCAGGTCCCCAGAACTCTTTTGAGGGAGGTATCATTATCCTCACAGAAAGAAATTAAGCAATTTGCCTATGGCCAACTAGCCAGTGAGTGAGAGCCTGGATTTCATTGGTACTTTCTCAAAGCCCCTTTCTTCCGACTCACCTGCTATCTTTGAACTGACCTGTGAGCACTTTGTCCTGGGGCAGAGCCAGGGACAGGGGCTGAGTGGCTATCCTCAGGAAGCGAGCTTCTTGTAGAGGGGTTAGGGATAGGTCGGGACCTCTAAGTAGTGCCTGAGGATGTCCCCATTCTCTGGAGAAACAAAACAGAAAACCATCTTTCGGGTAACCCTGTGCTCTCCATATTTGGAGAAATCTTGGGGGGGGGGGCAGTCCTGCCTTTGGTTAGCTCTGGAGCCCCCTCCCCATCTTACCCATATACCCCCATGCTGTACCCACCCAACCTGACTGTGTTCCTTGTGTTCTCCCTCTCCTCACATTGGCCTCAGATCTACAGCCCTGCAGCCCAGTGGGGAGTGAGGCCACCCCATGCGTGGTGCCCCAGTGGGCTTGCAGGCTGTGCAGGCCATTGTGCTTCAGGTCTTTTTAGTTCTCCCCTCCTTCTCCTCCCTGCTTTCCCACAGCTGGGCTCCTTTCCCAGACCACAAGTAATTTTAAATTCGATATTGAAAGCCTTATTTTCTAAATTCAACTGAATGGGAGAGCAGCCTAAAGGGACAAAAGACCTGTTCTTAACATTGAAATAGAAATTAGCCAGGAGGGGGGAATAATGTCTGAAGAGGACAATAATGTCAGGGGGCGACTCCAATCCAGGTACTCATGTGGAGCCTTTTGAAGCAGGGCCCAGCCTGTGCACCTGCTCTGAGAGCATGCAGATACTGAGGGGAAACTAAGTCAGCTGCCGCAGAGGCTCTGACTCCCCTCTCAGGAACCTTTGGAGGTTGACTTAATTTTCTATGTTTTATTAAGGACTAGAGGGCTGTTGCACAAAGAGATTCATGCAATAGGCCTTCCTTTCCTTAGCTTCCAGCACCAGTTTTCCTCTGGCACCCAGACACAGGCCTTCACTCCAGCCAGAGTCTGCCTTCTTTGTCTTTGCTGCAGACTTGTCTTAACTGTGGCACTCCACTCCTGTAGATCCCTTCGCTCCCCACCCTTGCCCTCCCTCTCATAGCAGGTATCCTGGCCCACCTGGCCACTCAGCACCTGGAGCAGCTGAGCGGCTGCCATCTTTGACCTTCTAATTTGCATACTCACTCTGATGGGCTGTGGGCATAGCAAAGGTACAGTCAATTTAAATGTTTATCTATTATTAGGTAAGATGTATTTTCACATAGTATGGAGGCCAGGCTCTGAGATACCGAAGCATATTATCCCAAGGCCCCCTGGCCATGTATCCTCCAGTGCCGCAGAGGCCACTCTGACTCCTCCAGAGCTGAATGGCTGTGGAAAGGGCCTGCTTCATCCCTGCAGCTGGGCTGGGCTGGGCCAGGTCCCTGTGCTGACTCAGGACTGATGAGCTCCCATGTGACTGGGGCAGAATTCCAGGGGAAAAGACAAGGCCTTCTGCCACCAGCGAGGAAGGACTCTGAGCAAATAGCTGCCTTGGGAGTTACCTGAGTTAACACAGTTAAGGTACCATTTGCCATGCAAGACACTTGGTTCCCTGCCTCCTCAGCTCCTTGGCTGCTGGCCCTTGCCCAGCCTCACCTCCTCTTGGCTGTACCACTCTCCTTGTGCCTTTTCTCTCAGTCTTCCCTCTGTGTCCTGGCTAAGTGTGGGTCTAGCCCTCAGCACCCAAAAGTTTGTGATCTGGCTGGCCAGACTCCCAGGGGCTAAGGCCTCTCTGCCTGTGGTCACTCAGATGTGGCTCTGCTGCTCAGAGTTGAGTTGGCTTCGCTGGGGGGACCTGTCTTTGCTGGGCGACAGTGCTACAGATCCTGAACCGGGTCTCTGTAAACAGGCTCTGGTGTCATGTTTGTTTGCTCAGTCAGTAGACAACTAGGCTTTCCCAAGAAAGAGCTGAAACAGATGTAACCACAATTCAGAGTTGGCAATGTACCCTCTCTGGATTGGTCCTCAAGGAGAGTGATGATCACCTAGCGTTCTTCAGTCCATAATCAGTACTCCGTTAAGCAGACCCTACTCAATGCACCATGCTGGTATTTCCTGCTTTTCCTCATCTAACTCTCTTGTGGCTGGAGAGGAATGCCCCTCCCAGTGTGATAAATGGTCACATGGAGGTGCAAACTCATTTTCCCATGGGTACTTTCTAAGGTAGAAGTGCCTGAGACAAGCAGTGGCGTAACCTAATGCGAGAGCAAAGAATTGGCCCTCCATGCGTCTGTGGAAGAGTGATCCTTGATCAGGGATGGGCCAGAGCTCTTCTAAGGACACAGACGGTAGCAAATGACACTTACTGCTTGCAGAGTATTAATTGAGTGCCAGGCATTTGACAGGCATTTCTCATTTAAAATCCTTCACTAGGAAGCACCTTGCCCTCCTGTATTTCAGTTCCGATCCTGTCCCCTGGTAGCTGTGGTCTTGGGCAAATACTTCCCCTGGAGGTGAGAAGACCTACCTCATGGAGAACTTGCGATGATTACATTTGCATAATGGTTAGCAAATATTAAAAATTCAATAACTGATAGGTCTTTCTTTGTAAAATGAGATGTGAGGCCAAGTGAGAAAAAGTAGGTTAAGTGCCTTGCAGGAGTTAAAGGCTGACCATGCTATGTTTTTGTTATTGACTTTATTTTATTCTTAATCTGGGAGGGGAACCTACAGGCCTCTCTGCTCAGTGTCAGTGCAGCATGAACCTCAGCTCCTGTAAAGCAGAGCTCCCTCCTTCTGAGTCTGGATCCACTTCAGCCCACAACCAAGAAGAAACCTGCATGCTCGAGAGCCAGACAGGCCTTGCTGCAGTGGGATTCATCTAATTATCTCTGGAATCATGGTATTGTCCCCCAGATGGGACTCTGACCCTTAAGATGGTGTCCCATCAAATTAATCAAACTAAAAGTTAGCCACATCCAAAAGTTACTTATTTACCAAAGCTCTGAGATAACTCTCAACAGTGCTTCTTTGAGCCTTTGTAAGAGGAAAATAATGAGAATGGATTATGTGGGTTTGAGGCAAGTCCCAATTTCTTTTTGTTTCCCAAGAGTCAGCCTGGTCTTGCTGCTGAGAACACTGTTTTCTTTCTCATGATTGATCTTCCTTCAAAACCTTTATCCACCATCCCTCTTAGTACTCTTGATAACACACTATTTTATTGTCCTTTTCTCATTTCATTTAGTTGTTTGGAAACCATTCTTATTTTTGCAGGCCATATCCAAATGCATGGGGCATAAATGAAAACTTTTAGGATTTAGTATCAGAAAACCCAGTTCTGCCACTCGCTAACTAGGTGATTTTGGGAAAATCCTTTAACTCCAGATGTCTCTGTTTTTCTCATTTGGTGAAGTGGGACTTGTAGCCAAATGGGATAATAAGTATAAAACTGCCTTGTAAACAACAGTGCCATAAAAAACCAGTTACAAGTCCCAAGCCTCCGAGTCTTCGTCTTCTTTCTTGGCCTGGGTCCTTTTCTTCCTGAAGACTCGGTAAAAGGAATAAATAGAAAAGCCAGCACTTAGATCAAATGCTTTTATATAACCATTTACTAAGTTTTATTGTCCGTGTGAGAAAACCTAGGCTTAGATACTAGGAAATGTATTCGATATCATACAATTGTTAACCAGAAGATTTGTATATGTATGACCTCAAAGTGTTTTTTTTTCTGCTTGTAGTAGGCTAAATAATGGCCCTAAATATGTTCATTCTTTAATCCTTAGAATCTGTTAATGTTACCTTATATGACAAAAAATGGGTTTGGCAGATATAATTAAGTTACAGCTCTTGAGGTGGGGCAATTACTCACCAGATGGGGCAGATGGCATAAGGGGTGTGATTATAGAGACCAGGTCATGTAAAGAGCAGAGAGAGATTTGAAGGTGCTTCCCTGCAGGCTTTGAAGATGGAGGAAGCAGCCAGGAACCAAGGGATGAAAGAAATGTTAACTAGAAGTTTGAAAAACTAGGAAATGGAATCTCTCCCAGAGTCTCCAGAAGGAAGCAATCCTTTATAGGCCTAATGTTGACATTGTCCATTTAGGCCAGTAAAATTGATTTTTTGACTTCTGACCTCCAGAATTGTAAGAGAATACATTTGCAAGCTTGAAGTCACCAAGTCTGTGATGGTTTGTTACAGCAGCCACAGGAAACTAGTAACTTCTATCTTATGCTGCATCCTTCATTTTATACTCTCCTTGCCACCCTCAAGGTCTGAATAAACTTTTCCATACTCTAGGAAAGTGGGCAGAACAGTTGGCTAACAAATCCTTAGCATGAGTGCTAGGAGATCTACCCTAACCAAGGCATTGTGACAGATGCCACACAATGGCCTTCCAGGAGTCTATGAGTTCTCTATGGCGCTACCCTCAAACTCATTGACCCCCAAACCATACCCATTTTGTTATCACCCAGTTTCTGTAGGGCAAAAATTCAGCTGTTTAGCAAGTAAGTGGTTCTGGCTCATGGTCTCTCATGAGGCTACAGTCAAGACATTGGCGGGGCTACAGTGATCTGAAAGCTTGACCAGAGCAGGAGGATCCTCTTTTAAGGTGAAAAATAGTTTAGAATTTGTATCAGAAAACCCCATTCTGAATTTTCATCTATTCTCTATATAGTGATCAGCAAACTGCGGCTTGTGAACCACATGTGGCTGAGAGCCGGGGTTTGCAGCTCTGTTGACTAATGAGTTTGCCAACCACTGCTCTAGTATATGACTCATGGAGTTTGGCAGACCTATTTCTTGGTGGTTATGTTAGGTAGCCTCAGTTTCTCACATTGTGGGCATCTCTTTATATGGCAGCTGGCTTCCCCCAGTGTCACGGATCAGAGAGAGCACACAGGAAGAAGCTACTGCACCTTCATGACCGAACCTGGGAAGTCATCATTCTATTAGTCAGAAGCAAATTACTAAGTACAGCCAACACTTAAGGAGAGGAGTATTAGGCTTCTCTATTTGAAGGGAAGAGGATTTATAGATATATTTTTAAAGCACCTTAATAAATTTATAGTAGCAAGGTGGTCTGAACATTTCCACACTGGAGAACCACACAGGGCAACCTCCAACCACAGGCAGAAGTGGCCTTGAACTGCCTGTTCCTGGAGTGAGGACCTGGAAAACAAAGGTGCAGGGATCAGCAAAGATCTTCAGGAGCCAGGCACAAGAGAATGAATGGGATGTTAAAAAACAAACACCACCACTTTTAAAAATTATTGAAAGCAGGTTGTGCACAATATAGCTATTTTGAATATGTAGAACATAAAAAAGTACAAAATCATGTGGGTGAGAAGGGACAGGAAGAATATTCCCAAAGGGGCAATAGCACACAAAAAAGGAGGAATAAACACACCCTATACCTGTGGTTTTCTCACAGGAGCCAAAGGTATTTGTGATACACAACTGGATTTTGTAAACAAAAACTCAACCAGTAGGGAGAGCAAGAGGAAAAGACAGTATAAGTAAAAGTTTATAAGAGCATTTTACTTGGACTAGAGGTAAAATAAGGAGGTATAGCAAGTAAGAAATCAGCAACCCAATACTATTCCCAGAACGTAATGGTGCTCAGTAAATACAAAGTGAATGAAAAATAAAATCCTGGAAGGGATTTAAAAAATCAAAATGCATTGAGTTGAGTGAGCTGAGAGAGAGAAGTATCTTATTCATTCATAGTTTATATCCTGAGATTCTCTTTCATTCTAGTGGAATGATTAAGTTATAAGTATATGGGCCAAAGAAAAATCATTTGGGCAAAAATAAAAAGGACCCCAAGTCAATTTTATAGAAAACACTCCTTTATTAACTTTTGGTTGAGAATTTGTTTATATACTTTCAGAAATCAACTCCAAGACTAAGTGGACTCCTGCAACGGAGAGGAATTTACATGTCTGCTCCAACCACTAAGACAAGAGGAGAAACAGTCCAGAGATGGAAGATGCTGATGGCGCCTTGCCATGCCAGCAGTCAGCAGCTGTGCGTCGCTACAGGTTGCCTAGGACGAAACCAGAGAGGGTCAGTCCTGCATTGCCACCATTTGTTCACTATTCAGATACCATTGCTGACGTGTACACATAAGGAACTCTTTGACATTGAACTGGGACTCAGAACTGTTGGACATTGAAATTGGGACTCAAATATTTTTTGTTCCTATAGGTTTATTTCTAGTCTGCAGAGGCAAGATTTTTTTTTTTAAAGAATCGGGAAAAATAAAACAGATACAGAGGCAAAAAAGCATTGAACAGACTATCATACTACAGTGGGAAGGCAGGGGAGATTGTAGGAAGGGGGTTGTAAGAGATCAACCGAAGGACTTGTATGCATGTATATAAGTATAACCAATGGCAACAAGACACTGGGGGTGGAGGAGGGCGGCAGGGGAGCGGGGCAGGTTAGGGCATGTAATGGGGGGTAGGGAAGGCCGGAGGGAGTTCAATGGGGGGGGGGGGAAAGGAGACTTATGTACTATTTGTAATGCTTTAAACAATAAAAAAAGAAAAGAAAAAAAAAGTATATGGGATGTCAGAGTTAGATATGCGGTAGAGAAGGTCTACCATAGACCTCACTTCAGACATGAGGGAACAAGAATGTAGCTTACTTTATATGCTGTGCTGCTGTCCTCTCTGGGGGACAGCAGAGGGGCAAGGATCAGATGGAGAGTATCAGATTGAATTTGCTGACATAACAAAATACCATAGACCAGATGGCTTAAAAAACTGAAATTTATTTCTCACAGTTCTAGAGGCTGTGAGATCAATGTGTTGGTGAGGTTAGTTTCTGGTGAGGCATTTCTCCTTGGCTTGCAGAAGGCCACCTTTTCACTATGTCTTCATACTCCCTGTTCTTTGTGCCACATCTCCACATGTTTGGTTTAGGCAATTCCTGGTTTTGAAATAAGGACAGGTAAAAAAGCCCCAGAGCTTTCCCTTCTTCTCTCCCCTCCCCTTCCCTCTCCCTCTCTCCTTTCTCTTCTCTTTCCCTCCTCTTCCCTCTCCTCTCCTCTCCCTACACTTCCTATCCCCATTTCCCTTCTCCTCTCCTCCATAGAACTAGTCATCTATTAAGCATTCCAGAGCACTAAGCATTGGCATTGCAAAGGTACCTACTAGGTTTTGTAGCAGATGCTATCACTGCCTCATCCTCCTGGCCCTTAGCTGCATTGGTCAGACTTTTACCACCAGCACCTATGATGCTTTGTCTGTAGGCTTTCTCTGGCCACCATGCCTGTCATCACAGCTGGCTGGGAGTGCCTGGGAGTAAGCAGACACACTGACTCCAAGCCTCAGGCAGGACAGCTTAGAGGCATATGCTATACCAGAGGTCCCCGGCAAGGCTAAGCTGTTGTATCATCTTATTCTAACTGGCTTCCTTTCCTTCCCTTACTCACTTCCCAATTCCCTTACTGATGTTTCCTAGGGTCACTTGTAAAGGAAAAGTGTTTCTCTACTAACAACATTTTCAACACTGAATATGTAGGAGTTTTCTCCCCACACCAACATTTCCAAATTCTTTGGACACTAACTGGGTACCAAATATAAACTTTATTCTATTCTGACACTAACTACCTGGTGTTAGCATCATACTCCATGGGTTTAAGGGTTTGGTCTCGTGAAACTGCTCTCAATTATGATGCTAGTTGCAAGCAATGGGCCCCCAGGGACTCCACACTTCTGTCTGACTTGGCTACAAGGTCAGGAGTTCTCCACCCCACCTCAGCACAGAACTCATGCACACAGTTACTTATATCTACCCATTTATTATAAGGATTGTGATAAAGAATACAGATGAATAGCCAGATGAAGAGGTCCATGGGCAAGGTCCAGAAAGTCCCTGGGCACAAAGCATCTGTCCCTATGGAGGTGGAGTGTGCCACCTTTCCTGCATGTGGATGGGTGCACATGGTTGAAAGCTGGAGAAACCCCATAGTCTAAGGACTTTTATGGAGACTTCAGCGTGTAGGCAGGATCAGTTATTAACTCACCACCTTTTGTTCTCTCCCCAGAGTATTCGGGATGAGGTTGGAAGTTCCAAGCTTCTGATCATGGTTTGGTGATTTGGTGACCAGCCTTATCTCAAAGCGCTCCAGGAGACCACCTCATTAGAATAAAAGATGTCCCTAACATCTAGGAAATCCCAAGAGGCTTAGAAAATCACAAAGCTTTTAGGTTCTATGTCAGGAACCAAACTGAGGGACCAAAAATTAGAACAAAAGATGTTCCTGGTTCCCTTGCCACTCAAATTACAAGGTTTTGGAGCTTTTTATCAAGAAAGGAGTCTAGAGCCCAAACATGTGTTCTTATTACGTTATAATTTCCCAAATAAACTGCTTGCTTAACTCAAACCAAGATAGATCCCCATGATGGAGTGCCAGGCACTATTAAAGACATCTGTGTCACCACCTATATCCTGGGGTTCATACAGCATAGTGGTCAAGCCTTCAGAGCTGGACTGCTAAGAATTCAAAGTCACATCTAATAGTTGTGTGATGCTGGGCAAGTTATTTAACACTTTTGTGTCTTGCTTTCCTCATTTAGAAAAGAAGCAACAGTCCCGGTCTCATAGGGTTATTTTGAATGTTAAATGAGATATCCCATAAGAAGCACTCAATAATATCTGTCACACAGTCAAACCCATGTTATCTCAACCTTCAGTACTTCCTTCCCATAGTTCTCCAACTCAGAATTCTTGAGGTTGTTCTTAATGCCTCTCTCCCCTTGAAGCCTCCGAACTAAGTCTGTGCCAGTTCATCTTCTCAGTGTCTCTAAGATTCACCAGGTGCTCTCCATACTCCTTGCTGCTGGCTGGGCTAGCTTTTGGATGGCAGTGAACATCCTAACTGGACTCTTTGCCTCCAGGAGTGCCCTCTGATTGCTTGTTCTCTGCATTGCAGTCAAGTGATCTTTCTAAAAACCAGCTCTCTTCAGACTGCCCTCACCTAAACCTGTTCTGAGGCTTCCCATCAGCCTTAGGAGTGTGGCACCAAAGACCTTCCATGCCCTGACCTCTGACAGTCCCTCAGCGACATCTCTGCTTAGTCTACTTTGCACAATGCATTTAGTCCTGTTAAACAGCCTCCAGCCTCCTGCTCACACCACAGAGGCACGCCTCTCTTGGTTATGTTGGTTGTGCTGCCTGAAATACCCTTTTCACCTTTCTTCATCTGGATACAATTTATTCATTTTCTGATCTCAGTTCAGATGTCTTTGCCTGCCAGAAGCATTCCTGGATGCCCAGATTCAGCCTAGTGGTCCCCATTTCTGCTTCCATTGCACACTGTACCTTTCTGGAGAAAGAGAACTATTTGTTTCTTCAGTTATATGGCAAACACTTAAGACAGAATCCAAGTCTGCTTCCTCTTTGTGTCTTGGAATCCAGCTCAATGCTTGGCACATCATCTCTGTTTAGTATATATTTGCTGCAGTGAACTGCTCCATAGGGAAACAGAAAGACTTGCAGAGAAGGCAGCTTGCAGACAGGACATGGAAAGTGGCTGCTGAAGTGACCAGGTCTCTGTGGAGAGTGGTGAATGCAAATGCAATTTCCATTCTTTCCTCCAGCAGCCCTACCACCCATACCTCAGGGTTCCATTTTGGCTCAGAGCAGCTTCTAGCTCACAGCCTCCTGTTAACCATGCTGCAGAGAAACCTACTGCACCTTGTCACCAGCAAACTCTGCCAGGCTCTCAGAGGTCAGCCATAGCTCAGGGGCCCACAATAGACAAACTGTGGCTGGGCTTGCTGAGAGTATTTGGACAGAAACTTGAGGAAACAGATCAGCTTGTCTCTCTGCCTGCTGAACTCCCTGTTTATTGTTCTAGCCTCAATGCGTGGAAATGTCAGGCTCTAGCTGACTTCATCCCTCTGGCTTCACCGCAGGGTTCAGAAAGGCACTGTGGCTGCAGAGAAGGCTGGGAAGAGCTTCCCCGCTCTGGCAGTTGTGGGATACCACAGGTCATTTGTGTTTCTGATTTCCAAACATTGCCACAGGGGCCACGGAAAGGGGAAGTCCAGTGTCTAGCGAGGCTGCTGGAGTAGAATGAAGGTCATTGGCACCTGGCCGCTGTGGCAGACAGCGTCTGGTTGTCTGGCTGGTCCACCAAGGGATCAGGTATGCCTGTGGCTTTTCCCACCATTAGTGCCCATATCTGATGTGGAACTGTAGTTCAGACCCTTGTGGTCTGGTATTATGGTTTCTTATTCATTTTCACCCAAGAATTGTTTGTTGGGGGAAATATGTGTTAGTAGTGAGGAGATAAACAAAGTATAGCTTTTTCCCTCAGGAATTTGTGTCCAGTTGGGAAGAAAGATAGAAAAATAAAGACAAGAGGTCAGAGTCCTAGCAGACCTAGTACGAGATTCCTTGAGAGCACAGAGGAGAGAGTAACCAGCTCTGCTTGTCAAGAGAGGTGGCTGACCTTGACCAAGTTCTCAAGTAGGAGTGTGAATTTAATGATCCTCAGGAAGTGGACACTTCCCTATTATTTCTTCACCTGCAACTCACAGTGTGCATGGTTCACCAAAATTCCTTTCCTTTTTTTTGACTACTTCGACTCAGAGAAGAATCCAAATTGGTTCTTAGCTTCAATACACCAAATCTATTCTCAGAAAAGAAGGGGGTGTTAGCCAGAAGCTGCACTTTCTCCTTTTGATTCCCAAAGGCCTAGCCCAGTGGTCGGCAAACTCATTAGTCAACAGAGCCAAATATCAATAGTACAACGATTGAAATTTCTTTTGAGAGCCAAATTTTTTAAACTTAAACTCCTTCTAATGCCACTTCTTCAAAATAGATTCACCCAGGCCATGGAATTTTGTGAAAGAGCCACACTCAAGGAGCCAAAGAGCCGCATGTGGCTCTCAAACTGCAATTTGCTGGTCACTGGTCTAGAACAACTGCAGAGCTGAAGATAAGAGGAACCAGATAGCTTCAAACCCTCTGCGGCTCATGGAGTTGCTCTGCAAATGGTGAAGTGCACGCATGAAGGAGTCAAAGCCCGGCTGCACCCTGGCTCTGCTGGAAGGAGCTGGAGAAGCCAGCTAGGGCTGCAATTAGCAGCACCTGTAATTGTGGCATAAATTAGAGCCCTGAAACTGACAACTATTGTTATTGAAATGTCATGTTTTGAATGCAAAAATACAGTTAAAGTGTAGAGAAGCTGGGTGATATTAATGTATGCAAATATCCTTTAATTAAAGCTCAGCAACCACTGACTTAAAGTAAAGGACTAGATTTAAATACTTAAGCAAACATAATGGATCCTGTGACAGGCAGCAAAAATGGTAAATGACACTGCAAATACTGCCAGGAAACACAGACTCCCAGAATTCTCTGTATGTTCAGTGTTGATTGAAGAAAATTAGGTTTCCTGAGTGGAGGTTCACTCAACTAATCTCTGGGATGCCTGAGGCTCTAGAAAACCTGTCCTGGGTATCAAGGTCTTCAGAAGACAGGTCCAAGAGGGAATGGGAGCAATGACCAGTCTGACTGAACTGATCTGTGACCAGCTGTCTCTCCAGTAGACCTTCAGCGTCTGAGGGTAGCAGTCATGTTCATTCATCATATTGATTCATCTCTCTTCCTGGCCCCTGACTCTGTGCACTACATATGGGTAGCACTCAATATATAGTTGTTGAAATAAACTTCTCTGTATTTTTACCACTGGAACAATATTAACTGAGAAAATTTGACAACTGCTGATGGATCTCAAGATCCATGCCCTTTCTGGCATCTTGGCAACCCTAGCTTCTTAAATATATGTCCTTGTCTCTATGTCCCTGTTTCTGCTCTGGCTGAAATCCCAGGAGTCTACCTTCTCTGCAAGGAGAATGGATCAGTGTTGTCTTGAGTATACAAATCAAGAAAAGCAGATATTGAGGGTCTTTTAATAGTTCTTAATATGGCATTTAATAAAGTGAAATTAAAATATGCTTATGGACAGTAAGATCAATTTGTATTTCTTTAGTAAGCAGAAATTATTTCAATAAAGATAGAAGGGGTCTAGATGATATATGTTTATAACAGATAGGTGTATGAATAGGTCCTCAATCTATAAACTCTATGAATTCATAATGCTAGATACATTATAAACATTTAGTGATACTATAGAACATGTCAAGCAATTTTTTTCCAGATTCAGAATGGGATGAGAGAAACCATGGTTTGGGGAAAGATACATCCTTAAACTTTTATAATCACACCTTTCTGTTAGTGCTTTTCTCAAAGAAAAATAGAATATAAGGCTAAATGAATAATAAAACACTGTTAATAAACTTAGGAGACTTTAATGGTCACTGTTAATGGCCATTAGTAGACAGTTGATATTACTTATTGAGTACTTACTATTCACTAGGCATTTAACTGACACCACCACATTCTATTTGCATAATAGCTCTACATGGTACATATTATTCTTCCGTAACTAATAAGGAAATGAAACATGGAACAGACTAATAAATTTCAGAGGGAAGGTGGGGGTGAGTGGGTGGGTGGGGAGAGATTAACTAGAGAATTTATATGCATATATGCATAGCCCACAGATACAGACAATATGTGGTAAAAAAAAAAACCTTAAAGGGGCCAGTGAGGGGTGGAGGGGATCAATGGGGAAATCTGTAATACTTTCAACAATAAAGATAAATGTTAAAAAAGCAATTATGAGTCATAAAAATTAAGTAACTTTCCATGATTAGTAAGTAATAAAGAAAGGTTTAAGAAAAAATTCACAATAAAGGCTATATATGACAAACCCTCAGCCAATATCATATTCAATGGTGAAAAACTGAAAACTTTTCCTCAAATATCAGGAACAGGACAAGAATGCCCATTCTCATCACTCTTATTCAACATAGTTCTGGAAGTCCTACACAGAGTAATCATGCAAGAGAAAGAAATAAAAGGCATAAAATTGGGAGGGAAGTAAAAGTGTTACTTTTGCAGATGACATAATTCTATACATAGAAAACCGTAAAGTCTCCACCAAAATACTATTAGAAAGAATAAATAGATATAGTAAAATTGCAAGATACAAAATCAATGTACAAAAGTCCATTGCATTCCTGTATACTAACAATAAAACTTCAAACAAAGCAATAAAAAATAACCCAATTCTTTTTGCAATTGCAACCAAAAGAATAAAATACCTCAGAATAAACTTAACAAAGGACCTATATATTGAAAACTGCAAAGCATTATTAAAAAAGATTGAACAAGACACACTAAAATGTAAAGGTATTCTTTGTATATGGATTGGAAGAATTAACATAGTTAAAATGTCCATATTATGTAAAGCAATATACAGATTTAATGCAACACTATCAATATTCCAATGCCATTTTTAAAGAAATAGAACAAAAATCATCTGATTTGTATGGAGCCACAAAAGACCCTGAATAGCCAAAACAATCTTGAGAAAAAAGAAAAAATTCAGTTATTGCACTAGCTGACTTCAAATTATACTACAAAGCTACAATAAACAAAACAACATGGTATTGGCAAAAAACAAAAAAAAATAAACAACAACAAAAACAGACACATAGACCAATAGAACAGAATGTAAAACACATGTATATGAACAAATAAAACACATGTATATGAACAAATGATTTTGACAAAGGAGCCAAAAGCACACAATGGAAAAAAGAAAGCCTCTTTTATAAATAGTGCTGGAAAAATTGGAAAGCCACATGCAAAAATAACCAAAAAATAAGGAAACTGGATTACAGTTTGTCCCCCTATACAAAAATTAATTTAAAGACCTAAATATAAGATCTGAAACAAGAAATTACATAAAAGAAAACATTGATACTAAACTTATGGACATTGGTCTTAAAGATTTTACGAAGTTGACCTCAAACACAAAAATAAATGAATGGGACTATATCAAACTAAAATGCTTCTGCACAGTGGAAGAAACCAACAACAAAACAAAAGGCAACCAACTGAATGGGAAAAGATATTTGCAAACAACAACTCCGACAAAAGGTTAATATCCAAAGTATATAAAGAACTCATACAATTCAACACCAAACTAACAAACAATTTAATTAAAAAATGGACAGAGGACCTGAACAGACACTTCTCCCAAGAATACATACATATTGCCAACAGATATATGAAAAAATGTTCAACTTCACTAGGGAAATGCAAATCAAAACTACAAGGAGATACCAACTCACGCCTGTTAAAATGGCTATTATCAATAAGACAAGTAATAATAAGTGTTGGAGAGGTTGGAGAAAAAAGGGAACCTTCATTCACTACTAGTGGAAATGTAGAGTAGTACAGCTGCTATGAAAAACATTCTAGTAGTTGCTCAAAAAATTAAGAATAGACCCAAAAATCCCTATTCTGGGTATCTACCTGAAAAAATTGAAAACATTTATTTGTAAAGATATATGCAGCCTTATGTTCATTGCAGCATTATTCACAGCATTATGACCAAGACATAGACACAACCTAGGTATCCTTTGATAGAAGATTAGATAAAAAAGATGTGATACATCTATACAATGAAATTCTACTCAGCCATAAGAAAAGATGAAATACTGCCATTTGCAACATAGATGGAACTTGAGAATGTTATACTAAGCCAAGTAAGTCATTCAGTAAAAGCTAAGAACCATATGATTTCACTCATATCCTATAAAATAAAAGCCTAATATGCTATGTGTCCAGTTGTTGGGTCATCCGTTCAACCAATCAAAGTTTAATATGCTAATGATATGCTAAGGCCACTCAACTGCTCTCTGTGATGTGCACTTGACAACCAGGGGGAAGATACTCTGATTGGTAGGTTATCTTGCTGCTGGGATCCAGCTGATCAAGACTGAACAGGATGGGCTGGATACACCCTGAAGCCTTCCTGTAGTCCCTTCCTGGCTGGCCAACCTTTGTGCCCCAACCCCCAGCCCTGATAGTGTACCAGTGGGGGGTCCCCCAGCCTAGCCTGCACTCTTTTACAATCTGAGACCCCTCAGGGGATCTTGGAGAGCTGGTTTTGGCTGGATCCAGTAGGCTAGGCTGAAGGATCCCACTATTGCACAAATTCATGCACCAGGCCTCTTGTGTAGAATATAAAACTGAAATTCATAGATGCACACTACAGTATGCTGGTTACCAGAAAGAAGGGGGATGGTGTAGGGGTTTAAAAAGAGCCAAATATTTGGTGATGAAAGATGGTGACTTTGGATAGTGGACATATAATGCAATATACAGATTATGTATTATAGAAATGTACATTTGAAACTTCTATGATCTTGTTAACCAATGTCACCCCCAATAAATTTAATAGAAATAGAAAGAAGTTAAATCTAAAATCTCTTTTAACTGGTGCATTTAGACTACCATTTTATTATATATTTTATTTTTTCCCTTCTATTTTTGGTTTTAGTTTACCTCTTTAATTACCTATTTTGGATTACTTTTGTTTAGAATTTTATTTTAATTTATTTACCAGGTTATTCTGTGCTATTTACCTTTGTATTATTTTTTAGTTGCTCTAAGGATTACAATATACATACCAAGTTAGGTATATTCACAATGTATTTTACTACTTCAAGTACAATGGAGAAACATTAGAACCATATAGGTTTCTTTATACTCTGTCCTTTATGTTATAGATATTATATATATCACCTCCAAAAACACTGAAAAAACTGTGAAACAATGTATTAATTTCTGCTTTATGGGCACACATATTTCAAATGCCTAAATAAGAGAAAAGTAGTTTTTTATATTTATCCAATTATGTTGCTTTTCTTTTTTCCTGAAGACCCAAGTGTCCCTCTGGTGTTA
This sequence comes from Lasiurus borealis, assembly GCA_004026805.1. NCBI lineage: Eukaryota > Metazoa > Chordata > Mammalia > Chiroptera > Vespertilionidae > Lasiurus > Lasiurus borealis. The sequence continues at coordinate 16,488 of PVJN01009148.1, read as the reverse complement.
TTTATCTTTAGAACTTCCTTTACCTTTTCTTTTATAGAAGGTTCATAGGTTAATTGTCCTAGTTTAATTTGAGAATGTCTTTATTTCACCTTCATTTGTATAGAATAGTTTTTGTTGGATATAGAATTCAGAATTGACAAATTTGTTTTTCAGTGTTCTTAAAGGATTCTACTGTCTTTTGGCTTCCAGGGTTTCCAGTGAAAAATCTACAGTATTTCAAATTAATTTTTCCCTATATATTACATGCTGTTTTTATCTAGCTACTTTCAGTATTTTCTCTATTTCTGGTTTTCAGTCATTTGGTTATTATGTGTCTGGGAATGGTTTTCTTTGAGTTTATTCTTTTTGGAACTTGTGAGTTTCCTGCACCTATAAATTTATGTCTCTTATTAAACTTTGCAAGTTTTAAGTCATTATTTCTTGAAATACTCTTTCTCCTCTCTTCTTGGGACACCAATGGCATTTTAATATTGTTCCATAAACCCCTCATATTCTGTTCTTTTGTTTGTTTTATTTTTTTATTTTTTCCTCAGATTGGAAAATTTCTATTGTTCTACCTTTTAGTTCCATTGAGGCCATTCAGTGAAAACACTGTTATTAAAACTTTCAGTTGTTTTATTTATCTGTTCTAAAAGTTTCACTTGGCTCTTTCTTATGATTTCTATATTTTTTGCTGAGAGCTTTCTATCCTTCATTTTTAAGTGTATTTAAATTTACCTCATGCATGATAGTTATAATAGTGGCTTTAAACTCTTTAAAGTCTCTGTCTGAAAATTCTAATCTCTAAATCAGCTCTAAATTGGTGTCCGATGATTATGTTTTTCCTTAATATTTGGTCACACGTACATGCTGCTTTGTCTGCAGAGTAATTTTGGATTGCATCTCTTGGATGCTATAAATGTTATGTTGCTCATACTGTAGATCCTGTTATAATCCTCTAGAGCAGTGGTTCTCAACCTTCCTAGTGCTGCGACTCTATAATAGAATTCCTCATGTGGTGGTGACCCCCAACCATAAAATTATTTTCATTGCTACTTCATAACTGTAATTTTGCTACTTTTATGAATTGTAATGTAAATATCTGATATGCAGGATATATTTTCATTGTTACAAATTGAACATAATTAAAGCATAGTGATTAATCACAAAAACAATATGTAATTGTATATTGTGAAATATTTATTTCTAATTACAAATAAATGAAATTTTGTCTTGAATTGTGGTGTAGCATGGGTAGTCTTCATATGAAAACAGTAAACTATATTGCCACATTTTGCTACATTGAGGAGCTGTATGTTGGTTCCTAAGACCATGGGAAATAAGTGTTTTCCAATAGTCTTAGGAGACCCCTGTGAAAAGGTCATTCGACCCCCAAAGGGATCGCGACCCACAGGTTGAGAACCTCTGCTCTAGAGAATGTTGACTTTGTTTGTATTACTCTGGATCAGTTCAGCTCAGATAATAAATTCTGACTTACCTTGTGTGAGTGGTAGGTAGCTCATATTCAGTTCAGGTCTCAAAATGCTGGCTATAAGTGCTTTTGGTCTTCCCCATGCATGTGCCCTCAGGGGTGACCCCAGGACTTATGTGGCTTTATACAGAGAATTAGAGAGATTTTCTTCTCCATCTCTGTCCTTTCCAATATTTTCTTCACATTTTCCAGCCTAGAGGACCCCACTTCCCAGGCCCACTGGCCAGGGAAATGGTGTTCAATCGGAGTTTTAGCTTCAAGTGCCACCAATGGGTCCATCTCCATGTGGGGGCCATGCTCAGGGCAATGCTGTGAGAGAAAAGGTAAAGAAAAGCCTCAGGAACTCATGCCCATATTGTTTCCTTCTCCAGGTGTTAATTTTCTTTAGCAATTTGCTTGCTCTTGTTTACAGTTCCCAGAGAGTTGCTTTTGGTATTTCGTGGAGTCTTTAGCAGGAATCAGTGGAAGAGAGAAGCTTTGCTGGGCTTGCTCCACCTTGGAATGTCCTTATGGTAAAATAGGTTTTGAACCCCAGATTGTTCAACCATTTTCCCTGTGTATCACACTGCTTCTGATTCATAGGCTATTAAATACATGACTACCAAATTGGCCAGAAAATGATCCATAAAGCTCATGTGTTTTCTTCACCCTGGCACACGAAGTTTCTGATTCAGCTAAGGAGATAGAGCCAGCAGAAGCCCACAGTTAATCTTTACAATAGAAACAAGATTAACTACATCAGGATTTGCTCACTTACTAAACAGTTGGCTTCTCTTAAGGATGACAACACACCTCCTACACACGCAAACACTCATCCAAGCTGCACAAAAATTGTCCGGAGAATCCTTGATTTGTTTGCACTTCATGGCCAGAGGCTAGAACCTGAGAAAAAAAAAAAGAGGGAGTGGAGCAATTGTAGAACCAAGTGCAAACAAAACCTTCTTTTCACATTTCATTTTGTAAAAGGAGCACAAGAAATGCAAACAAGTGACGTAAATTTCCCCCATGGGAAATGGATTTAATTATAGAACAACACTTGCAAAAAGGAAAACCTAAAAAATAATTAATACCAGTATATAGAGCTTCAAACACACACACACACACACACACACACACACACACACATTCAAGGGCTGTGGAAGACAGATGAGCAAACAAGAAAGAGAGAGTCCTGCATATTATAATTCAGTGTTAGGGGCAATCTTCCATTTGTGTGAGTATGTACTTTTGTGTGTGTTTGTACTGTGTGTGTGTGTGTGCGTGTGTGTGTGTGTGTGTGTAGGGGTATTTCTTCTTAAAATTCTATATAGAAGTTCTGAACTGTATGCATTTTACTGTTTCAGTTAGCAAAGATTACTATTTGTTTTTCTTTCTTTCTTAGCACAGAGACAGTAATTACACCCACAATGAGAGGGTTTTGCAGGCCACTTTCTAATTTTGTAGGTACTCCCTGGACAAAATACAATAACAAACCATAATGAAATCAAGTTGGTTCATTGGAAAGGACTGGCCTCTTCTAACAAACAGGCCATTAAAGGTGGATTGTGGAAAAGGATCAGCAAGCAACCATCATAAATGTATCATCAGGCAAATTAACAAAACATTTACTACTCAATGGGGGGAGAGAGTTCTTTCCAATAACTTTCCCTAATGCCACCATAACTGGGGAAATATCTACTTGCCGCACAGCTGTGAAGCTTATTATCATGATGGGCACTCAGCGCAGTGATCTGGATCCAGGCATCTTCTGTCAAGAGGATTTGTGAGGTTCAAAGGCCTGGCTGGGGAAGAGTATACAGGAGGTGTGTACTCCTCACTTGCATAGCTCTCTGGGGACCACTGGAATTAGTAATAGAAAAGTGGCAAAGGGCTTGGTTAGGAGTCTCTCACAGGGCTATTTTTACAGAGCTTTTAGAAGCTAGCTTATTTGGTTTGGAGATCTGGATGCCACAGAGAACATTGCCACTGCTATAGCTTATTTTTCAGACGTTTGAGGTTTGGGGCCACACTTTTTCTTAACTTGCAGGAAATCACCATCATCTCTCTTTACAGTTTATAAAACACTTCCACAAGCATCAGATCAGTGGATCTTCACCACAACTTTGAGGGTCCACGATTATTCTTCTCATTTTACTGTCTGATGAGCTGAGCTCCCAGAGGAATAAGAAACTCACCCAACATCAAACTGTGAGTTAAATGGAAAAGTCTGTGATTTTTTAACTTTATTCTTTCCATGACAAAACACATACCTTCTAGCCGTGTTTCATCCATTGCTCAGCTGTCTTGCAGACTAGAGACCTGTGCAAGCTCCAGCCAGTCAGGGATTGAACTGAGCATATCCTCGCTTATACAACACTACCCTGGGTCTGTGTTCTGTGTAGGGAACCTTATGAATCTGGGTTGATTGAAGACTGTTATGTAGGATGGAAATCCAGGGCTTCCAACTTGTAATACAGTGCTTGGTACATGATAGGGACTCTATATTTGAGGAATGTATGAATAAACATATTTAAAAAGTAGCCATGTGCTCTAAATATGAAGTGTAGGATGAGGCAGGGAAAAGTAAGAATTAAGGTCAGTACTAGCAAGGGGTCATGCAGCATTGACAGAAGGAAACTTTGAGAGGAAAGTATAGAGGTATCAGAAGAGTTCAAGTGTAAGTCTCCCCATGTGGTTGAAGTGGAGAATTTTAGCAATGACTGATTCCTCTGAATAAGAGAAAGATGTTTGCACTGGCTGATGTTGCTCAGTGGTAGAGCATCGGCCTGAGAATCAAAGGGCACATATGTGGGTTGCAGGTTCATTGCCCAGCCCCAGTTGGGAACATGCAATTGGTACAGGCAAACCGATTAAGTGTCTTTCTAATCTAGAGAGAGGGAAGGAGGGAGGGAGGAGGGAAGAAGTGAGGAGAGAGAGAGAGAGAGAGAGAGAGAGAGAGAGAGAGAGAGAGAGAGATGTTTGGGGACAATGTCTCCATGCTTTGGTATGACCACTTGAAGCTCCTTGAACTAGTGGCTTAAAAATAATCTCAGATCAGCTCCCTCTTATGTCTACTCCCTTCACACAGGAAGAGCCTTAAAACTTCAAGCCACCTTGCACTTTGGCAATTCAGAGGCTAACAAATCCTTTCTAAGCTGCCTGTGCAGAGTTCTCATAAAAATAGTTAGGAACTTTATCACAGATTATCAAACTAATGAACATTGATTACAAATTGTAGCTTAATCAGACTTCCTGAACTACTTGGGACCAGTCAGTCCATTCCTGACACGTACTCCTTGCACCCTCCAGCCCCTATGACACTTTTGCCCATTGTCTTATGCCTTCTCTCCAACCTCTGCATTCTATCTTCCACTCTTGATCCCTTTTCATGGTTCTCTCTAGAGTGATCTCAGTCCTGCCTCTGAATATTTCTGGATTCCTCCTTCTATCCTTAGGCTTTAACCAGACAGATGTTTGGGGTTTTGGACTCTGAGTTGGTGGGTTTATATATCAAAGGTGGACTCTCAGGGGAGTCAGATATCTCTAAGAATTAGGTAGCCTGAGAGGGAACCAAAACTTGGTTCTTCCCCATGGATGCTGCTTCCCATATGCTGCATGGCCCCGAGGTGATGGCACTCTCCTAACACCATTTCAACATTTCAACATTCTAACCTCAGGGTGAAGCCCTTTGTGCCTTGATTTGTCGGACTGAATCACTTTTATTCATTCCAATTGTCTTCACCTACAAAGTCACCATTGAACACTGTATTTACCATTTTTTATTTTCTGTATGCTTGAGGATCTGGCATTTAGTAACTCGATCCTGGAGAGACTATCCCTCTCAGGCTAGCTAATTCCTAGACATAGGTGACTCCCCTGAGAGCCTACCTTTGATATACAAACCCATCAACTCAGAGTCCATATCCCCAAACATCTGTTTTTTCAAACTTTCACATACTAAGCCAATATTCCCCTCTCCTAAATCATTTAGTGCCAGCACTGGACAACAAGGGACTACCTAAAAATTTCAAACTAGCCTCTCCAAACTTACTCAGCATGCCTACCCTCCCTTGCCCATTTCTTTCTGTTAGAGCCCCAATAAATGCTCTCAGTCATTTTTTTCCTTCTCCTTCTACCTCTTGACTAATCTTGATCCAACCCAGGCAGCCCAGCACAGCATGTCTCCCATTGCTAGAGATCTGTGAGTATAAACTTCTTCCTTCCTGATCATTATTTCCATTTTTGCTGTCTTACAACTCCCGGATACATATTCAACACATGCATACTCACTTGAGCTTCAACTATCTCATATTCCTTCTCTCTATCTCAACGGGCAGTTGGACATCCCTCTTACAATCCAGGACTGCTAGTTCTCAACTTCTCTCCTGCCTGCCTTCCTGATTGCCCCTAACTGCTTCTGCCTGCCAGCCTCATCACCCCCTAACCACTCCCCTGCCAGTCTGATTGATGCTTAACTGCTCCCCTGCCAGCCTGTTTGCCCCTAATTGCCCTTTCCTGCAGGCCTGGTCACCCCTAACTGCACTCCCCTGCAGGCCTGGTCCCCCCCAATTTCTCTCCCCTGCAGTCCTGTTTGCTCCTAACTTTCCTCCTCTGCCAGCCAGGTCATCCCTAGCTGCCTTCCCTTGCAGGCTTGATTGCTTCCAACTGCCCTTCTTTGCAGGCCTGGTCCCTCCCAACTGTCCTCTTCTGCTGGCCTGATCACCCATAATTGCCCTCCCTTGCAGGCCATCTTGTGGTGGCCATCTAGTGTTCACATGGGAGCAGGATCTTTGACCTCATGGGGGCAGCCATCTTGTGTGTTGGAGTGATGGTCAATCTGCATATTACTCTTTTATTAGATAGAATAGAGGCCTGGTGCATGTGTGGCAGCCAGCTGGTTTGCCCTGAAGGGTGTCCTGGATCAGGGTGGGGGTTTTCTTGGGGCATGGGGTGGTTTGCAGGCCAGCCATGCCCCCCAGCAACCCAAGCAGAGGCCCTTGTATCTGGGATTTATTTATCTTCTATAATTTAAACTTTGTAGCCTGGAGTGGAGCCAAGTCTCCTACTCACTCTGTGGCTACAGCCATTTCTGTTGGGATTTATTTATCTTTTATAATTGAAATTGTGTAGCCTGAAGCAGAGGCCAAGGCAGGCCAGGGCTGCAGAAAGCTTGGCTTTCTTCATCACCAGGGACAACCCTAGCCTCCTGCTCTCTCCAGCTCCTTGGTGCTGCTATTTTATTGGAAATTATTTATCTTCTATAATTGAAACTTTGTAGCATTGAATGGAGGCCTGGGCTGGCCAGGGTGTGCAGAAAGCTTGGCTTCCTTGATCACCAGGGAAACCCAAGTCTGCTCTCTTCGTGGTCATAGCCATCTTGGCTGGGTTAATTTGCATATTCGCTTCTGATTGGCTGGTGGGCGTGGCTGGAGGGTATGGCTTGTGGTATAGTGAAGGTATGGTCAATTTGCATATTACTCTTTTATTAGATAGAATGAATGATTTGGTTCTGGTTCTGCCTCTGACCATCACCAACTGAGACTATTTTGTCACCTGGGAAACTGGGACAACAATGCCACAAGTTGTGACAACGAGTAGATGAAAAAGTATGTGAAGCACCTGGAAGCTGCAGCTGTGGCATAGGAGGGGGTGGGTGTTAGTTCCCTTGTTTTTCTGCTCCCTTCCTTACCTGAGAACATTTTGATGAGGGTGACTCCAGAGGCTGATTACATTGTCTGGAGTGAGGGTAAGGCTCATGGAATTTAGGAGGGTGCTCAGTGTTTCCAGTGTGAACCTGAGTTGAGAATCACCATTCCTGATCTCAGAAGCATCTGGTGTGAGGTAGTGTAGTGGGAGGTAAGTCAGGTGGGCTGGATAAATACAGCAGCTAGAAACGTGCAAATGTCACCCTATAGACGAGGAAAAGGAAAGGGAACTTATTAAGTACATTTGTAACATGACTGCTATAGGCCAGGCGCTATACCTGTGTGACTTCCTTTCATCAACTCCAAGTATTATTCCAATCTGACAAATGAAGAGCCATAGGAGATTATGTAGCTTGTCTTCAACCGATGATAAGTAGCAAAACTAGGATTTACATGCAGGTCTGTTTAACCTCACAGCTTGTATGCTACATCACACACAACAATGGGCAACGAAAAAATTGTAGGTTCTTGTTTGGGTCTTGTGCATTATTCAGGAGAGGCTATGTTATGCTGCAGTAAGAAATACCCCCTAATTATCAAGACCTCAAACAACAAATGCTACTTTTTTGCCCCATGTCTGTCATGGGTTAGCAGAGTGTCTGCCAGTCCTGGTCACTCAGAGACCCAGGCTAATCTCAGATGTTGATGGTTACTGTACTAGGAAGAAAGTTCACTGCCTGGTATCACATTGACAATGGAATACTCAAGCCTAGAAGCAATATTCATCATTCCTGCTCCAAATTCATCAAATAAAACTAGTCACATTCTATCTTGTTGCCTATACTAGTAAAGGAATAAGTATTGATACACAGTTCCAGTGACTCCTACAAAGGAGTAAGATAAAGTGGTATTTTTCAAAGTTGGTGTGGAAGAGATGTGCCTGGCTAATGTGGGAGACTGGAGGCAGCATAGTGGCTTGGTGATCTTTGACATCAGGGCAGAGGTGATGAGGTTATGGACCATGGTATCAATAGTGAGGATGGGGAGAAAGTCACTCCATCAGGGCTGACACTGGGTTTGACAGGTGCTGATGTTGTACTAAGAAAGGCCAGAGAGTCACATGTGGCTCTTAAGCACTACCAACAGGCAAAATAATGAAGAGGCCATGTTTAAGACTCTGTTCCCTGCCTGCTCTCTGCTTCTGCCTCTTACTTTAGTTCCTCTTCTGTATGTTTTCCTGCTGAGCATCATTCTATAAAGTATCTAGGCTTCATAATGGCATGGCAGTTTCCTTCCTCAAAATGTATTAGCTGAGAACTATTATTTAGACCTAAAGGACTATTCTATAAATATTTGCATTTTGATAATGTTGAAATCTTTAAAAACTAAATTAATAAATTTTCAGCACCTCAGGCCACCAGAGAAGCAACAGATATTGGATGAGAACCACCACCAATGTGTCAATCACAGTTTTATGTGCTTGGTTCTGCAGGAATACATAACAGCATTCCTGCCCTCATGAAGTTAACATTCTCTAGTTGCAGAGAGAGGGGGAGGGAAAGAGAGAATGTAAAATCAATGTCTCCAAAAGTTTTAAGGGTGTTAGAAAGCATGTGTGAATGTGTGTGTAGGTGTATAAATGTGAGTGTGTGAGTCATTTTCCAATGATCCTATCATTGCCTAAAAAATTTTCTGTATTTTTTTCTCTGGTGTTTCTGGAAGCAAATCACATAAATCATCTAATGGATAAAATCATCTAATGAAGAATTTCAAACCAGCGTGGAGAGTGGCTTGGGGTTGCCTCCAGGGCTGCCGGTCATGGTGCATACACAGGCCACAGTGCAGCTCTTTGCTCAGGCATCCCCATTCTTTCCCCATCTTTGCCCTACCCTGACTCCACCTGAAAGGTCTCAACATGCTACCTACTCTGGTGGAATAACTGTGAGGCAGGAGCCGCATGTTCCCAGCAGCCCTGTCAGACTACCAGAGTGATTTACTCGAAGGATTGAAAAATGACAACAGAACCACCAGCATCCCAAGTGGTCCAACATTTGCAAAGTCCTGACCTTAGGACCTGCCTACTGGTTGCTACTTCAACCTCAAATAAAAGCCAAATAAAAAAACCAAAACACACATTGATGAGCCTCTCAGAGAAGGGCATTTCCTATTGGAGCTGCTGCTCTTAGCACAGGTCCTTGAATCCATAGTCAGTATTTTAATTTTAAAAAGTAACACCACCATCGGACTTGGTCATGCATCTTCTCTGCCAGCTAACAAAAGGCAGGGTGCTGCTGTTCTCCGCCTGGGCAGATCATTCTGCAGCCTGTGGCAAGGCCCACTGCTAAAACAGTTAATATTTCTCTGACACAGTAGTGGCTGTGTTTGGAATTCCAATGTAAAGGATGCTGGGTTCTGCATATCAGAGAGAAACTTGGGAGCTCAGCCAGGTTCTGTGTTTGCAATAGTGGAGCAGGGGGGATGGGAACAGGCAAAGGGGAGAGAAAATTCTCTGGATGAAAACTGCCACAGGAGAAAACTAAATGCATCAAAGTTTACTGGCAAGAAAACTAAGTGGGTATTGGGGATCAACCTGGGCTCCACCCAGCCCTGCTGTGAAGGACCTGGGGCGCTTCCTGCGAGTCTCCCATGTGGTCCTGTCACTCCATTTCCTTATCTATCCAGACAGGGTCTCATGTAGGTGAGATGTGAGGCTCAGATGTTCTAATAGCTGTAAAATTTTTTCCAACAGATTAGTGAGTTATTAATATAAGGCAATAGTCATTATTGCTTTTGTGGAGTCTTACCATTCAAACATTAGGTGTCTGGGGCTCCAAAGTTTAATTCTGAGGAAAGTCTGATTAAATTCTTTGCAGACAGAGATTATGACTTATCTAGAATCACAGACTAATAGAAGCCAAGAGACCTTAGTGGGCATATCATATTACCCCCTACCCAAGTGTGAAATCCTTCCTACAAAACCCTCTGTGGTCCCACAGCAGCATATAGCATAAAGCACTGGTTGCTTGCTTTGGGGGGAGCCTTAGGCCAGGGGCTGGCCTTTTTCTTTTGTTTAACCCAAAGTTCCCTGAAACAAGAAGAGAGCACATACTAGGCACTTAGTAAATATTCTGTTGACTAAGTAAGTGACTGCGTAACCCCCACCCCTCATCCTTCGGCAGACATTCCCCCAGACTCTGCTTTAAAAGTCCTAGTGAGGAGGTGCTCCAATCTTGAGTCCGCTAACTGTGTTCTCAGCAGACGGTCTCTCATCCCCGAGCTGGAATCGAACCCCGTGGTGCTTCCTCTGGGGCCCTATAGGACAGGGCCATTTCCTTTCACTAAGGAAAGCTCTTAAACTGCCTTCACCTCCTTCATTCTCTTGGGTTTGTTCTCTTCTCTGAACAGACTGCAATTTATAAATGCCCTTCTTATAATGTGATGCCCAGAATACTCCAGAGATGATCTCACAGGCAATGAGTTGAGGGTCCCATGTCACCCATTTCATTCATTAGATCTACCAAACTGCCCAAGTCTCCTTATGATACCTATGGGACCTAAGGTTCAGGGAGTTCATTGGGCTTGCTGGCCAATGGTGGAGCTGGGCTTGCTCTCAGACCTGCAGACGTCTTCCCTCTCATCCCTCCATTCATCAATTACTTATTAAATATCTACTATGTGCCAGGTTCTGTGCTTCACCCTGAGGATGAAATTACCTCAATGCTGGTTCCCGCTAAAATACTACCTGCCTTCTGTGGCTCAGATATATATGTCCTGCCCAGAGAAAGTCAGTGCTAATGCAGCACTTTGTAGACACCATCACTTTAGCACTTTTCATGTTATAATGCGTGTGTTTGTGCATTTTCCCCATTAACAGGGACCATGGTATTTACCTTGGTTCCTACCACACTCCAGCATTAGAACAGTGTTAAATACATAGGTGCTTAATACTAGTAAATATTTGCTGAATACAGGAAACACTTACTTGCTAAATCCAAAGGTATGCTCTCGGTGCCTTAAAGTAGACTTTAGGAAGGAAAATCAGACAGAAAGGAGAGAAGAGGAGGATGTCTTTCTAGCTGACCAGAAAGCCAAATGAACTCTGGTCATTTCTGAGTGACAGAAGTGCCTGAGTCCACCTGTGTCAGAAGGACTTTGAGTGGAAACATAATTGCTGTTGATGTAGCCTCTAAGATCTCATGAGCCCTTTGGGTAGTTGTCTTATCTTCTGATTCATTCAGAGCCAGAAGCTTGTCTGCAATCCCAGAATGTTTTCTGTACCTAAGTTGCTATCAGGGCTTTCACAACCTGCACTGCTTTGGTGCCTAAGGTAAGTGTGAGGTTTGCGATATTCTTTGCCAAATGTATTCTATCACATCCAGCCCCTTACTCTGAGTGTGGGTTTGCCTATGTTTTAAGTGACATTCCCAGCATTGTGTCACCCACAATCTTGATTAGTGTGCTTTCTGATTTTTTTTCCATTTAAGTAATTGGTAAAACTGCCAGATAAGGGAATGCTAAGGACAGAGTCCCCAGGCACCTTGCCAGAGTCAGGCCTTTGGAGTGACCTGAATCACCTTTTTGTAAGTAGCACTCTATTTCATGAAGATTTGATCTAACTGTATTATTATTATACTAGAGGCCAGGTGCACAAAACTTGTGCATGGTGGTGGTGGTGGGTGTGTCCCTCAGCCCAGCCTGCACCCTCTCCAATATGGGATCCTTCTCACAATCCAGGACTGTTGGCTCCCAACTGCTTGCCTACCTGCCTTCATGATTGTCCCTAACTCCTTCTGCCTGCCAGCCTGATCACCCCCTAACCACTCCTCTGCCAGCCTGATTGATGCCTAACTGCTCCCCTGCCAGCTTCTTTGCCCCTAACTACCCTCTCCTGCAGGCCTGGTCATCCCCAACTTAGCTCCTCTGCTGGCCTGGTCACCCTTAACTGCCCTACCCTGCAGGCTTAATTGACCCCAACTGCCCTTCCTTGCAAGCCTGGTCCCTCCCACTGCCCTCCCCTGCTGGCAATCTTGTTGTTACCAACTTGTGTCCACATGGGAGCAGCCATCTTTGTCCACATGAGGACAGCCATCTTGTGTGTTGGAGTGATGGTCAATCTGTATATTATTCTTTTATTAGATAGGATAGAGGCCTGGTACATGGGAGGAGGCCAGCTGGTTTGCCCTGAAGGATGTCTCAGATAAGAATGAGGGTCCTCTTGGGGCATGGTGTGGCCTGGGTGAGGGGCCTGTAGTGGTTTGCAAATGGTACACGCTTCCTGGTGACCCAGTGGAGGCCCTGGGATTTATTTATATTCTATAATTGAAACTTTGCAGCCTTGAGCAAAGACCAAGGCAGGCAAGGGCAGTGTAAGCTTGCTTCCTCCATTGCCAGGTCAACTCAAGCCTCCTGCTCTCTCCAGCTTCATGGCTGCTGCATTTTTGTTGGGATTTATTTATCTTTTATAATTAAAACTTTGTAGCTTTCAGTGGAGTCCAGGGCCAGTCAGGGTGTGTAGAAAGCTTGGTTTCCTCCATTGCTGGGGAAACCCAATCCTCCTGCTAGCTCTGTGGCCACAGTCATCATGTTTGGGGTTAATTTGCATACTCACTCTTGATTGGCTGATGGGCATGGCTTGTGGGTGTAGTGGAGGAATTAGATAGGGTTGCTCATAGCTCTAGCTTGACTACAAGAGTATCATAGGAATAATTCCCAAATCCTTACTGAAATCTACAGACATGTTAAAAGGAAGGAGTAAATTTGGCTTAGATGTATTGAATGGAACCATGGAGAATGGGATCGCCAGTTTTTTAAAAAAGGATTCAGCAACCATCTTCTTAGTGATCTTGTCTGTGCTCTTACTGCATGTCAGCTAGAGCATCTTTTCTGAAGTTCACCCTTTTTATGTAGGTGGCAAGCACACCCTGTTCCAGTTGCCAGGCTATTAACAACCCAAGGAACTGTGGACCCTGTGTACAACATTTTGCTTATACGTTCAGGAGCCTCAGCCAAGACTCCTGATTAAGTCCACCAAAGAGAATGATCTCTAAATTGGAACTGATAAAACAACCACTTTCATTGAGAAATGGAAGCTTCATAAAGCACCTCACTGCTGAAACTCACAGCGGTACTGGTAAGCTAAGTATTGTTAGTGAGACACTTTCAGAGACCCAAAAAATGGGTCAGAACATCAGCTCTGAGCACTAGTCCTGCTTCTTCCTTGATCTGCTTGCCTCAGTGTCAATAAACATAAGCCACAATCACAGCATAGAAAACACAATCAAGTTGCACAGTCAAATCTTCTTTTTTGGTAACGCCTGAACTTACTTCTGTGTTCAGATGAATCTCTCTGCATCTTAGTGGTGATAGTATATTCCCTTCTCCATAGATTTTAGGCTTGGTTGTGTACGTGTTTTGGTCTCTAGTAGGTGGAGAATACCTTTTTGTCCCTTAACTTGGGGGTTGGCCATGTGACTGCTTTGGCCAATGGAATATTTCTAGATATGACAAAGCAGAGGTTTGTATGGTTGGGTCTGAGCTTTTCCCCTCTACCAAGGCTGTGAAAAGAGCATTCTTGGAATAGCCTATAGATACAGAGAGGATGAGAATCATATAAGCCACACTCCCCAGCTGACTCACAGACCTGCAGCCAAGCTCAATGTAGCCCAACTGACCCCAGATCACTCAGATACATGAGACAGATATCTCAGGTATCATGTTGTTATGCAGCATTATTGTAGCAATACAAGGGTATTAATCAGACTATCTACCATAGTGCTGGCTACTTAGTAGATGCTGAATAAAAATCTGTTGAACTGAATCAAATAAAATGTAACTATTGTCTCTATAGCACCTTCAGAGCAAAGCTCTTTCTAAAGAGACACAACTTGTAACATTATCTTTCAAGCACATGTCCACAGCTCTTCATCTCAGTTCTTCTGAGGTGGTTGAATATTCATATAAACACATGCCCACACACATCTATTCACTGTCCGTCAGGCCCTAGCCTACAGCTTCCTGTTCCTGGAAAGGATGAGCTACTTTGAAACCAAACCAATTAAGAACAGAAAGGCCATGAGGTAGAGGCTGAAGAAATAACCAGCAATTACAGATCCTTAAAATGGACAAGCCTGGACTAAACCAGCACATGTTGGTAAGAGCCAGGTGCATGGGTTAGACAAAACAGATGTGAGGTCTTATGTGGAGGAACACATCAGGCATTATTTTCTCTTAGAAGGCATTTGAGTACCTGTTGATGGGGATTGCAGTTGTAGGATAGACATGGACCCAACATCACCCTGTGCATGATGGCAACTTCCAGCTATTCTGGGGAGAGTACAGCCTGGTCAGTAATCATCCCAATAACAGTAATGATAATGATAATAATGTCTAGTAATACAAAGATAATAACATCTACCAAACCTTTATATGCCAAGCCTTTGATGTATGCATCATCTCATTCAGTCTTCACAGTGGAATGAGAGGCTTACTGAACTCTCTGAAATAGGCCTGCTTATTGCCTCTATTTTATGGATGAGGAAACTGAAGCTGAGAAAAGTTAAGCAACTTGCCTAACATCACACAGCCAGTATGTGGAGGAGCTGGGTTGATCTAAGTCAAACCAAATAGACAAAGGCAAATATCATTATCTGTGCCCTCATGGAACTCATATTTTAATAGACAGATTAACTCATAAATTATAATAAAAGGGTATTTTTAAAGTGTGTCATTAGAGTGGGGGTGGGGCCTGGGAGAAAATGGTAAAATGGAGAAAGGCACATCCCAGAAGCAGGAGCTTGTTTGCTAAACTGTGATGGAAGAGAGCTTACACGTGTGAGATGAGAGGGGTGTGGTCTTGGGTCATAAGACGGGTATATGATCCAAGGTATGGGACAGGCCCCAGGGGTGCCACTGCAAGGGGCTGAGCCAGTGAGAAGAGGCCTGGTTATGCTCTTAGGAGGAGTGAACCATTTGGGGGGACAACATAAGCAGGTGGATTAGGGAGACAGTGCTACAATAGAAAAGATGCAGAACTCTCCATCTTCTTTCCTGAGAAATTTGCAGTGAAGTCCACAAAAAAGCCACAATATATTAAATGTGATTAGGGAAATGGCGAGGGAGCTGAGGTCATTCTCAGGATCATGGCAATAAAATCATACCTGCAAAGCAGAGCTGTGAGCTCAGTGTCTCTAGGCAGGAAACTGCAGCCCTAGCTAGCTCAGGGCAGGGCTTAGTGGCTAAGGCTAAGCCTTTTCAGAAAGGAAAGGTTCTTTCAGGCAGGCAGGGAATGAGGGCTGGACTTCCACCCGTACTTACCCCCTCTTCTGGTTATCTCTGGGCAGGCATAAGCTGCATTAGGTGCAGCAACACAGGTTTGTCTGCACAGAAGTGGGACAGCAGACACCTGGGTTACAAGGTTGTGATGCTCTGTGCTATTTGGACTATGTTGAGGTGTGGCCGGGTGGACTCTGAGCCCAGTGGTCTGCCTGGCCAGAAGGGCACCCAGGTTGCAACAATCCTATTTTAAGCTGAAGCCTCAGGGATAAGCAGAATCTCATCAGACAAGTGACAGAACAAAGGACCTTCCTGCCCCGGGGAAAGGCACAGAAGGATGAATTCTGGACACTCTCCATGGGCCGCAAACATAAGTTTTGGCAAAATCCTCCATGAGAGACCTCCTCGACCATGCAGAGTAAACAAATACTCAGAGGGAACCTCTGGCCCTGTCAGGCATTCCAGACTTTAATCAAGGCCTCAGGTTCTCCCTTCCAAATAGCCTGGAGCTTTTACACACACAAGTGTCACTGGATCAACAGGTGCTCAATTATAGGACATCTGTGACTGGTATATGGGGGCTTGGCCAGGCAGGAAGGATGCTGCCTGGAGAGGCTGAGAAGGAGGGTGAGTCATGTACAGGGGAGTCAGGAGGAGGGGGTTCAAGTTCCTGTTACAGGACCCTATCTCAACATCAGCTGTCAAATCCATTAGTACATCTGATGAGCTACTGTCTCCCAGGAGGCACTGACAGAGCAGGGCATGGGATAGAGAAGCTTGCATGGGTATGAAGACAGTGGTTTAGAGGCATCTCCTCCTTAGGAGCATAAGGGAGAAGTGGACGGCAGAGTGGAATCCAAGAACATCATGGGGCAACTGAACTCAGGGAGCTGGGATAACAAAAGGACATAAAGAGGGAAGAGGATTCTCAAAAAAATGGCGGCGGAGTAAACAGACGCACCTGGAGCTTTGTCGCTGGGCAGAGGGAGAGAGAGCGGCTGGGAGTCGCACTGGGAGTGATTGGAGGCAAGTTGGAAGCCAGTTATCCTCCAGGAGAAGGCGGGGAACTGCTGGACGGGGCTCTCCCAGCCGGGCAGCCCCACTGCAAAGGGTTTTTGCCTG